>MVJL01002405.1:0-20658 GCA_002156465.1 Macrocentrus cingulum | reverse complement strand
AAAACAATTAAACAACTCGCTCAATTTGAGGAGCCCCGTTCCAATGCTGAATACACAATGTGGCGTCCAAATGAATTCACAGAATATTTAAATGACTTTTTTTTGCGTCAATCACACCCAAACGAAGAAATATATACCACTATGCGAGAGTATGAAGCGGCTGCAGGTTTTTCGTCACTATCTGAAGAGGTGGCTAATAGCCGATTGTCCAATATTATCGAACATGGTGATATGCGCAGTCGAACTATAATGGAGGATTTAAAAAAGAATGGCGCAAATCCGCGTAATGTTGGCGGTGCTGACAGTGAAACCCTGGTTACATGGTGATATGCGCAGTCGAACTATAATGGAGGATTTAAAAAAGAATGGCGCAAATCCGCGTAATGTTGGCGGTGCTGACAGTGAAACCCTGGTTCATCTTGCTGTCTCGAAATTGGATAAGCCCTTGTTGGATTTCATTATTAACGAATTGGGCTGTTCAGTAGCGGATCCTACCCGTACATTACTGTCTATCATCTTGCTGTCTCGAAATTGGATAAGCCCTTGTTGGATTTCATTATTAACGAATTGGGCTGTTCAGTAGCGGATCCTACCCGTACATTACTGTCTATTGCTCTCGATGCTAATCCACTTCCGTTCCACTCGGCGCCGGACTTTTGGGAGACAGTTTATTACTTGCTGGAAAACGATCACATAAAAGTGCCTTCACATGTAACGAAAAATAGTGTTGTCCCAACCGTGACAGATCTTGCTTCCCCAGCATATGATTTAATAACTGGCGCTGATCCAGCGACATTGAACGAAGCACGTAGACAGGTAATGTTGTCAAACAAACCTATTGAACAATTGTCCTCGGATGTCAGAAGTTTTCGACGTAGAGCAGTGTTTGAAAGTCTAATAAGCTCGAATGTACTCTCACCACAAGAAAGCATCTCGAATAAAAATGCAATTTTGGAGATAATGATAAAATATAGAGGTCTCGATGGCCTTCTCTCACCACGAGAACAGAGTAAGCATCTCGAATAAAAATGCAATTTTGGAGATAATGATAAAATATAGAGGTCTCGATGGCCTTCTCTCACCACGAGAACAGAGTTTCTTTGAATTTACAATCCGCCTAGCACTTAAAAATAATATGGCGCTTGAAATGCCGCCACAGACAGAAATACGCGTTGCCGAATCGCTTCTCGATATGGTGGGTACAATCCGCCTAGCACTTAAAAATAATATGGCGCTTGAAATGCCGCCACAGACAGAAATACGCGTTGCCGAATCGCTTCTCGATATGGTGGGTACTAAAACCGACTACAATTTCGTGAAGAATACAATTGATGAAATTATAAAGACATATACGCAGCATAACGAGGCTCGGACATCGATGTGGCGGGGAAAGCAGGACTTTGACTACAATTTCGTGAAGAATACAATTGATGAAATTATAAAGACATATACGCAGCATAACGAGGCTCGGACATCGATGTGGCGGGGAAAGCAGGACTTGCTAGAGCGGCGGTGGTATCGGACGCCTAGAATGTCATCCGAAGTACGTGAACATTCGTTGGATAGTGGAGTATCCATAGAACGTGCGACGTTGTTCAAGGAACTCCCGTTTGCCAAATCCCTACCAGACACAGAGTCGGTCTTTGCGCCTCAGATAGAGCGTCAAACAGAGCCCTTTGAGCCGGTCGCCGGTCCATCTGGATGCGGACGCTTCCGACGCCGACGACGAAGTGCTTCAAACTGCCTCATATCGAAATCTGAGTACGACGAATTTGTAAAAACGGCTGAAGAAAATGGGAAGAAAGTTTTCATGATTGATACTGAAGATTTTGTGAAAAAGGCCGACCGTTGGCATTCCGAAAATGAGGTAAAATATCGGGAACTCATTGAAATCGGACAAATGCTGATGGATGAAAAAAATGCACGACTTGATGGAGATTATGGAAGTTTATTTGAAGAAAAAGTGAAACCTCGAACGGTAGAAAATTATGTTCATGCTGAAGAAAATCCAACCATCAACTCTGGCTTTGCAGAAGATCAGTTGGGTAATTTACGACCTCGCACTAGTTATGAATCATCAGCTTCTAAAACGCCAATCGAATCTGGATCGAGTAAAATACCTTTTCCGGAGTTTACACCGCTACGCATATTTACGACCTCGCACTAGTTATGAATCATCAGCTTCTAAAACGCCAATCGAATCTGGATCGAGTAAAATACCTTTTCCGGAGTTTACACCGCTACGCAATGAATTCTTTCCAAAGGGAACCTATCACGACAACTTACAATCCGAAGTTTATGACTAGGACGCCAATCGAATCTGGATCGAGTAAAATACCTTTTCCGGAGTTTACACCGCTACGCAATGAATTCTTTCCAAAGGGAACCTATCACGACAACTTACAAGCCGAAGTTTATGACCATCAATCTAGTTTATCGAAAGAAACAATTTTCAAACCGGAAGAAGTTATCGTTAACCCGCATGAGTCTGGACGATTTCCGGTTAATGAACCTAGTATTCATGAACCAATATCAACTATTCATGAGCCAATATCAACTATTCCTGAACCAATATCAACTATTCATGAACCAGTATCAACTATTCCTGAACCAATATCAACTATTCATAAACTAGTTCATGAAGTAACTATACCACGCACCACTTGGAAGCCGCTGCCTTGGAAGCCGTTGCCTTGGAAGCCGTTGGCTAAATTTGGTTCCTTTTTCAAAGGAAGATAGTATAATAATTGATACGTAATTGCGTTTTTCATGAAATAATGTTGTTATTGAATTCATTTTGGATTCTTACAATCCGAAGTTTATGACCATCAATCTAGTTTATCGAAAGAAACAATTTTCAAACCGGAAGAAGTTATCGTTAACCCGCATGAGTCTGGACGGTTTCCGGTTAATGAACCTAGTATTCATGAACCAATATCAACTATTCATGAGCCAATATCAACTATTCCTAAACCAATATCAACTATTCATGAATCATTTTCCGGTTAATGAACCTAGTATTCATGAACCAATATCAACTATTCATGAGCCAATATCAACTATTCCTAAACCAATATCAACTATTCATGAATCAATATCAACTATTCCTGAACCAATATCAACTATTCATTTATCAACTATTCATGAGCCAATATCAACTATTCCTAAACCAATATCAACTATTCATGAATCAATATCAACTATTCCTGAACCAATATCAACTATTCATGAACTAGTTCATGAAGTAACTATACCACGCACCACTTGGAAGCCGTACTATTCCTGAACCAATATCAACTATTCATGAACTAGTTCATGAAGTAACTATACCACGCACCACTTGGAAGCCGTTGCCTTGGAAGCCGTTGACTAAATTTGGTTCCTTTTTCAAAGGAAGATAGTATAATAATTGATACGTAATTGCGTTTTTCATGAATTGAATTCATTTTGGATCGATAAAATTTCGCTTGTGTAATATGTCTTTCATAAATTGCATCATTTATTATTCCAGTTTTATGATTCTTATTTTTATTATACGTATAGATATCAAATTTGAAGATATATCAGAGACTGTACAACTATCATTGAAATAACTTTTTGGTAATAGAACTCTAATATTTTGTCATTTTTTATTATACGTATAGATATCAAATTTGAAGATATATCAGAGACTGTACAACTATCATTGAAATAACTTTTTGGTAATAGAACTCTAATATTTTGTCATATACGTTATTTGATTCTGTGTGTTATATATAAATTTTATGCCTTCTATCTAAGCACTTACATTTTCGGCAGAGATGCCGGGCAGCATATCTAACAGTATATGATTTAGGAGAACAGTTTTTCAAGAAAATAAACTTTTACTTGTTGAAAGAAGGGACATGTTTGGTATTGGAAGCATCACCTTTGGGGAAGTTTTGAGTCTCATATCTCAACTCATCCCATTAATAATGTGGATTTTCTTTCGATGAAGGGACATGTTTGGTATTGGAAGCATCACCTTTGGGGAAGTTTTGAGTCTCATATCTCAACTCATCCCATTAATAATGTGGATTTTCTTTCGAAATCAATTTTTTTAGAAAATAACAAACACCATTTGTGAGTATATTTCATATTAACAACTAGAACACCGATCATCGAGTAAAACAATGTTTTCGCGTTGTATATCAATTTTTTTAGAAAATAACAAACACCATTTGTGAGTATATTTCATATTAACAACTAGAACACCGATCATCGAGTAAAACAATGTTTTCGCGTTGTAGCATTACGCAAAATGAATGTTCTAGAACACCGATCATCGAGTAAAACAATGTTTTCGCGTTGTAGCATTACGCAAAATGAATGTTTTTGGATCGCTGATTTTACAAACTCGAGCATAGTTTTTTCTAGTAGACATAAGTGGTTCTATAGTAAGTATAGACGCAATTATACGATTAATTGTGTTTTTTATTGAACAATTTAAGTAATTTTTTTATCAATTCACGTTGCAGTTGTACGTTATGAAGATACCTTTGAAAATAGTTATCGATAAATAAATTTCTCGAAATTTTGCCAGGAAATTTTGTTCACTGCGGCAGAATCAATAGTTTTGAACGATGACAACGGGAATTTGGTTTCTCGTACAGCGAAATGCGTATTCTCTTCCGCCCCAGAAAGCACATCGATAATTCAGTTATAATCGGGTATATTTTGAAAAAAAAATTTAATATTTTTAACGTATCGATTAATTTTACGGGCGATTTGTTACAAACACTGCATTTGCCTTAAAAAAATTCCAATCATGGCTTACCCACGTTTTCGGCAATGATATGAAGGTACTATAGCTGTTCATGCTAAATATGTGATTTGTGAGTCTTTAGAAGGTAAGCTAGACAGCTATTTGATAATTGGCTAAATTCAAACATATACAATATTGTTTGAATTTAGATTTCTATTAATTTTTCATTTATATAATCTTCAATTCGTTTGCGCCAAATTTTCTAAAAAAATTACGTACTTTATCTATACTGACTATATGAACAGAGGAATTATTATAACTTCAATGCATCATTCTGGTATAAGATGAAAGTGAAACACTAGCTTAGGTGGATAATAAAATTATTATTATCTTATTGTAATTATATAATCACTCAATTACTCTGTAGTTAATAGTGAACTAGACACACATTGTCCTTTTCCATCGAAGCTGTATTTTTGTCTGTTTTATATTTTTTATCCATGAAGGAAGATATGAATAACAACAACGAAAATATCGTTGCTCTAATAGTATTTCGTAGATAGATACATAGATGTATAAAAATCAATACTTGACTTACTCGGACGGGGCCCGAAAAATAAAAATAGTCGATTTTTTGGGCATCTTGATAATCTATACTCTAAGTTGATTAAAAAAATTAGTCATTAAAATTAAACGACTTGAGGACAAACAAAAACGTTCAAAAAGTTAGATTCCGCTTCGCAGGATCATTTGATCTTTGCCATATCTGCGGAGAGCAGCATGGAGGTTCAGATTAGTTGGATAACGAACCGCTTGCCGCGCTCTGCTCATACATCTGTGGCTATCACGTTCGTGAACCACAATATGAATTACTCTAGCATGGAGGTTCAGATTAGTTGGATAACGAACCGCTTGCCGCGCTCTGCTCATACATCTGTGGCTATCACGTTCGTGAACCACAATATGAATTACTCGGCGAGGTATCGCTCTTGATGGTTTGTATTTTTGTAGGAATAATTCACTTTTGTTCATAAGTATCAAACATGGATGACTTTATTCAAAAATCCACACAATAATAATGATAATAAAAATGTGCTACACAGCTGTAGTAATAATTCACTTTTGTTCATAAGTATCAAACATGGATGACTTTATTCAAAAATCCACACAATAATAATGATAATAAAAATGTGCTACACAGCTGTAGCGTAGAGGAAGAAGAGAGTTAGGGCCTCCGCACAATTAATGTATGAAATAAGGAATAGTCATAGGAATACGGAATAAAAAAATTGCTACACAGCTGTAGCGTAGAGGAAGAAGAGAGTTAGGGCCTCCGCACAATTAATGTATGAAATAAGGAATAGTCATAGGAATACGGAATAAAAAAATTAACTGCCGTAACGCTACGTGTAAACGCACAACAACGGAATAAGGAATAAAATTGCTGAAAAAACTATGATACATCAATGATTGTATAGTGTATTAGGGCCTCCGCACAATTAATGTATGAAATAAGGAATAGTCATAGGAATACGGAATAAAAAAATCAACTGCCGTAACGCTACGTGTAAACGCACAACAACGGAATAAGGAATAAAATTGCTGAAAAAACTATGATACATCAATGATTGTATAGTGTATACATATATATACACAGTAGAGTCGTGTAAACGCACAACAACGGAATAAGGAATAAAATTGCTGAAAAAACTATGATACATCAATGATTGTATAGTGTATACATATATATACACAGTAGAGTTCATGTGTACATTTATAGCATGGATGACCACAGTAAATATTCTCGTAATAAAAAAATTGAAATTGAAAATATGGATGGAGGAAAAGAAAACGCCTCTGATAATCTAGAGCACGATAATGTATCCCTTGATGAAAAACATGGGGATGAATTATTAATAGATTTAGTTCACAGTCATCCCAATTTATGGGACAAATCCCATAAAGACCACCGTGATTGTATCCCTTGATGAAAAACATGGGGATGAATTATTAATAGATTTAGTTCACAGTCATCCCAATTTATGGGACAAATCCCATAAAGACCACCGTGATTGTACTGTGAATGATAATTCTTGGGAGGAAGTATTGTCATTTATTTAATTTCATCCACCTACAATTATCTAACCAAGAATTTACATTCGTTTTTAGGTTATGTACTATGTATTATATATGTCAACAAAACCTGTCATTTATTTAATTTCATCCACCTACAATTATCTAACCAAGAATTTACATTCGTTTTTAGGTTATGTACTATGTATTATATATGTCAACAAAACCATTCTTATTCCATATTCCTAAAAGTCATTGTGCGTTGGATTTGGCATTTATTCCTTATTCTTATGACTATTCCTTATTCCATTCATTGTGCGGAGGCCCTTAGAGAGGGAGAAACGTCGTTGCCAACTTAGAAGTAGTTCTCATCTCGACCGTCCATGGCACTCGGGAGGCACAGTGCTGCCAATGAGCAGAGTCGCCATACATCACTCCTTCTTTGTCTGCGACTTACCCCAAATTTTTCATGAGTTTTCCAGTGGAGACCAGAAGAAATGGTACATATCCATATCTAATAGGTATATGCAATTTTCAGAATTTTTTGATCCGTACTTTTAACATGCTCAACAAAATTTCACGCGCGTCTGTTGCAGATTCTACATCGATTGCAGAAAATTATACTCCATGGCTTTTCAATATTTTCGGCAAAACCTTCCACTCACTAGGTATTCATGCTGGTTTTGTAATTTGTTGTTCGCGTGGTAAGTTAGACAGTTATTATTTGATAATTGCACAATATAATCTCATTTATTTTTTACAACCCGGCGTTTCTATTTTCAGACGAAATTAGTATGTTTCGGGAGGACAACTTGATACAGTGTATGGAGACCGATAATGCTGATAACTTGAAAATTAAGTTGGTCGATATACCACATCTCTGTTCTGATACTGGTTTTATCCGCATTATTTACGTCGGTATGGAAGCCAAAATTCTCGTGACCCTTGATCATCTTTACTGGCTCATTGATTTCTTCTAATATTTTATGAAATGTGGCTTAGGTAGATATTTTTTATCTTTTTTGTATAACTTGTATCGTTTAATAAGAAAATAATCGTGTTCACATTAGACAAGCAAGCTATATGTATTTTTGTCTCATCTGCTCAAGAACACTGAGAGAAAATAATGGTGCTGAGTGCCATACTCGTATAGCATTTTGGGTGCATACCCGAATTATGTGAAATTCCACTATATATTTGGGCAATATTTACCATACGCATAGCTGAAAATGCTACACGTATGGCTCATTCTCTCACACTCATATTATGGTACATAATACTATACATTTGGTAATCCTTACTATACTAGCAAGACACACGTCGTATACGTATAGCAATACGCCGCATGAGTGTATAGCGACACATCGCATACGGGAAAAAGTGCTATAGGCACCGTGCACGCCCTGTAGGTGGCAGGCCGAAAATGCCCGACCTGCCACCTCTAGGCCAAGAGTAGTATATCTAACAGGGTGATTTCAAAACAGTACATGCAAAGAAACGATGCGTTGACTAATAAAAATGGATAAAATAATCAAATTTGGATTTCTCGACGTGAAAGAAAATATTTGTCGAGAGCCTACAAAAGCTTCGGGAAAGTCCTTATTCGAGAGTGGGCATGTCAGTCGTGTCTTTGAATTACAAAAAACAGTTGATATGGCATAACCTTTTCAACGATCTGTGGAAAAGTGATCCCTGAAACAAACATAAGAAATCCGCAATATAATGTTGCAATAGGGGTAAAAGAATATGAGTATTAATTTTAAATGTTTTTTGAATCACCTGTCAAAAATTGACAGCGTATAGCATGGTAAGACTATTTTTAATTTACAGATAAACATTGCCCGCGAAGTCACAAAAGGCTTGTGCGAATGCGTTTCGGGCTTACCAGGGCAATGCAAACATGTCGCTGCCCTATGTTCACGGAGTGTGCACACTTTCTGTCGGAAATCTATAAAAATGCAGGTCAGCATTTTTTTGAGGAGTATTTCGACAATTCCTGATGCAGCCAAAAATTTTTTACTTTTTCATTTCGTTCGTAATATTTAATTAATCGTCCGACAAAAGTACACAATTCCTATTTACCACTGTGTTAAATGACACCAAACAACCTGCCAGACGTTTCAAGTCTGGCCACCAGAGGCGTGGAGGTGGCCACGCACGGTGCCTATACTGGGTAGTAAAAGTTGTCACTCATAGGTCACCATGTTCTATGTGGTGCATCTATGCCAGATGTGTGAATGTGTTGGGTATCCATGTGCAGGTCGAGCGCTTAAACCCCGCATTTAAGCAAAAAATACTATATAGATAAATGAGTTGACCGGTTGGCTGCGGGGTAAGATGCTCGTCTTGCAACGCGGAGAACCGAGGTGCTCGAATCCTCATGGCGGGGTTTTTTTTTCATTCGGAAATATCCCCGCCCTATCAGTGATATCAAATTCTGATACCTCAATGATTACAATTGCAAAAATAAAATCACCTGAAACAAAAAAAATCCGTGGTAAATATAATATTTTTTTTAATATGAATATTCGTGCTATACAGAATTCATTTTATGCTATTGATAGAATTTTCTACTACACAGTATGGCACTTTTGACTATACGGCATAGCATATTTTACCAGTCGTATGGCAGATTTTATTAGTATAGAATAGCATTTTCTACCATATTTCGGTTATACACCCAAAATGCTACATAATATGGCACTGCGTACCCTACTAGAATGGCGCTTAGTACCATTATTTTCTCTCACTTCTCATTAACAGCTAATATAGCTATAGATATTTCCACTACGGTTGAAAATTGAAATATGTGGCGAATTTTTTTACTGCAAAAAAATCGTCGTGATTATTCGGTGATGATTAGAATTTGTTTTCAGTAATCGCAGTGTGAATCCATGATTGTAACGTTTAAAATACAAGTGTACTGTACGGACTTTTTATATTGATTATTATTATTATTATTATTTATTATTTAATTGACCACAGAGTTGCAACTCCTAGGGGCCATCCATAATACAAAAATTCAACAAATAATAATATCACATCCCATACAAAAGTGTATAATCAGTAGAGAAACAAAAAAAGGAAATAAAGTCAATAAAGTGAGCTAAATTGAATTAAATTAAATCAAATTAAATTGAATTAAATTAAATTAAAGTCGTTCCACTCCAACCTCCATTCATCAGTATCACATCAATATAAAAATATTGTAATACTTAACAATTATAATTTCTATAATACAAAAATTCAACAAATAATAATAACACATCCCATACAAAAGTGTATAATCAGTAGAGAAACAAAAAAAGGAAATAAAGTCAATAAAGTGAGCTAAATTGAATTAAATTAAATCAAATTAAATTGAATTAAATTAAATTAAAGTCGTTCCACTCCAACCTCCATTCATCAGTATCACATCAATATAAAAATATTGTAATACTTAACAATTATAATTTCAATAACAATTTCAATATCAATATCTATATCAATACACAGACTAAAGTTTTTGTACTCGCATCAAGGAAAAATAAACAGCAAATGATTGTAAACTCGTAAACCATATTCAGATAAAAATAACCATATTCAAATGAAAATCTTAAACTTTAGACAGGTGACTGAATAAGGGACGCTTGAGTGAAGAATGACAATTATAAAAGATCCTGTAGTTGATTTAGTCCAGTCGATGGCAGTAACTTCAACGGCGACTTGTCAGGAACATATCTCACAAAGACTGCACCAGCAGATATCCAGACATTTTTAGCAGGCAGTCTTGGGTAATTTTTAAAAATCAATTTGCGAAACTTGTAAAGCGCTGATGGATGTCTACGATACAATCAGTTATCTACGATTGATCAGTTATAAAGTTTGAAAACTAGAAATCAAAATTAATTTTCCTTTAAAGTTTCATTTACTCGTCATCAGTGTGGCACAGTCGCAATTTTTAAGGATTTCGCAGAGCGCAGAGTTGAATAAGAACTCCTCTCGATAGCTCCATTGTTTATAATTATGAGAATATGAGCGAAACCGGTGTTATTTCCTTAGTTAAACGTGACCTCTATACTTTAGTTCTCACAAAATCACCTTTTCCATCATGCTACCCTGAAAATGATGGAAAAACCTCGCCACGCTCTCTTTGTCTTCCTCACCGTTTTAGGCCAGAGAATAGTTCGAGTAGTATATCCGATCCACTCTGTCTCTGTCGTGCAAGGGCGATCCACTTATAAACATTAATTCCATATTATTAAATAACGCCACCAGTCAAATAAAAAATTACTTCGCCATAATCATATGGAAGGTATAGGAGATCGTTTTAAGGAAGTTGAAGCATTTCTATATAGGTTAGAAAGCCATTTCCAACTTTGGGTCATAATGTATTTTTTTTCACATGAATTAATCACTTATAAAATTATATTTTAAATATGAAAGCATTTCATCGTCTAGTTATTGAATAGATTTGCCGTAAAATTGACACTTTTTTGTGGCTCTCCCATAAGAGCCTGTGTTAAAACTGTCAATTTTATAGTAAATTTATTCAATAACTAGCCGGTGAAAAGCTTTCATATTTGAAATATAATTTTATAAGTGATTAATTCATGTGAAAAAAATACTTTATAATTCAAAGTTGGAAATGGTTTCTTAACCTATATAGAAACGCTCCAACCTCCTTAAAAAAACATTTACGCGTCCAGCAGATTTTAGCCACTTTTGGGTTTATTTTCTGGCCTATAATTCCTTTTTGGTTCTGAAAACGTTGCCGCAGATGAGGAGGACACTGACGTTCGGTGCAACTATTGATTGATTACATCGCCATAATAAGTGCGAAAATCTCGACAAAGAAGTTTCTCAACAGTGCCGCAGATGAGGAGGACACTGACGTTCGGTGCAACTATTGATTGATTACATCGCCATAATAAGTGCGAAAATCTCGACAAAGAAGTTTCTCAACAGGCAGAGAATATGTGCCTATAGAGAAAATTTTTTTATGAATTTTTGATTACATCGCCATAATAAGTGCGAAAATCTCGACAAAGAAGTTTCTCAACAGGCAGAGAATATGTGCCTATAGAGAAAATTTTTTTATGAATTGTAATTATTCTTTTAAGTTTAAAATGATACTTGGGAATTTTTTTTTTTTAATTGTCGCATTCTACTTATCCTATAGAGAAAATTTTTTTATGAATTGTAATTATTCTTTTAAGTTTAAAATGATACTTGGGAATTTTTTTTTTTTAATTGTCGCATTCTACTTACATCGTTTACGCTGACGACATATGTTCTCGGCTCTTTTTGCCCGCAAACTTTTTGCCTGGCTATACCTACTGCCATGTGTACCTGCGAAAACCCAAGAACCCGGGAAAAAAGGGATGTGACACTGGTGCTGGCTAAGAGAAAGTGAAGGAGAATGAGTCAGGTTCCGAAATTCGAATCCACTATAGTTATTATCGAACGCGATTAATATTAAGGAAATTCACCGATACCAAATCTCGAGTTATTATATATCTTTCTCCTGATCCTAGTGACGGAGATTACTGTCCCATGCGATATAATTGATTTTGATTACATCGCCATAATAAGTGCGAAAATCTCGACAAAGAAGTTTCTCAACAGGCAGAGAATATGTGCCTATAGAGAAAATTTTTTTATGAATTATAAATATTCTTTTAAGTTTAAAATGATACTTGGGAATTTTTTTTTTTTAATTGTCGCATTCTACTTAGATCGTTTACGCTGACGACATATGTTCTCGGCTTTATTCTTTTAAGTTTAAAATGATACTTGGGAATTTTTTTTTTTTAATTGTCGCATTCTACTTAGATCGTTTACGCTGACGACATATGTTCTCGGCTCTTTTTGCCCGCAAACTTTTTGTCTGGCTATACCTACTGCCATGTGTACCTGCGAAAACCCAAGAACCCGGGAAAAAAGGGATGTGACACTGGTGCTGGCTAAGAGAAAGTGAAGGAGAATGAGTCAGGTTCCGAAATTCGAATCCACTATAGTTATTATCGAACGCGATTAATATAATTAAGGAAATTCACCGATACCAAATCTCGAGTTATTATATATCTTTCTCCTGATCCTAGTGACGGAGATTACTGTCCCATGCGATATAATTGATTGAAAAAGATAATTGCATATCTATGTGCACAATTAGCCGAATAAATTTAATTAATTTTTTTTTTTTCGTGTTTTTGTCATAATTTTTTTTTATTGACGCACTTTATTAACGCAATAATTCACTCATTTCATCAATATTTCTAAAGTATAAATTAGTACAATTATACATATCAGTATACATGAATTAATTTAATTTAACTTTTAATATAGCATAGTTGTAAAACATTTTCATGGGTTTTCGGATTGGGCGATTAGTTGGATATCTTCCGTATGTATTGATAAAGATATAAAAATGTCAAAGTAATTTCTCAGCACAGAAAAAAAAGGTTATTGGATAGGTATATGTATAGCGAGGGTCTTTAAAGCCGTTATTCATTGCAGGTAGCAGGGAATTCTGGGAATTCTTTTTGACTATTTAACCACTAAAGAGAATTGTGAATTTCCTGTGAAAACGATGCGAGCTATATACTGTCATGTGGTCTTTTCCAAAGAGGATACTGATCCTCTTTGGTCTTTTCGGGCAGCCGTACGTACAGCTCCAGTATTACTCGGTCTGAGAGAGGGATCGTGTGTGCTCTCGAGCAAGGCAGTGACAATAAATTTCAATATTGCTGAAGATCTATGGATATTTTCTGTTCCATCATTTCGGGCAAAAATAATCGCTAATTCTACAAAACAACATTATATAAATACTACTGTTAAATATTCAAATGATCGTAGATGCTGCTTCGAAGCGTATAATAGAAATTGTTTCTACTCACCAACGCAACTATATATATAAAATCAGCAAGCACAGGTTAGTATTTTTATATAATAACTAGCGTACTGTCTACAAAAATGTTCAATTGTTACGTGCACGCTCAGTGAGCACATCAGATGCGTAATTTTCTCGATTTTTTGGGGAAGTCTACTGACTCCCGGGATATCGAGCTGTTGATGTAATTGTTTAAATGATAATTTTTGGCGTAATAATAATAAGTATTTAAATTTATAAAAAATAATTTTGAACTTAATTTAATATTTTTAACATGGGAAATAAACCGATTACAATAAAAATGGCTAAAAATAATAATGCAGACCGAAATATAATTATAAAAATGATCAAATAATTTAGAACCCTAATCGAACGAATGAACCACAAGAAATGGCTGCCGGAAATGCGGAAACCCGGCTATTTATTAACTTTCAAGCTGACAATTTTTATGTGGAAGGAGGTAGAATGCTCCCAAATTGTCGCTGCGATTTGCAAATCGCTCCCGAGCAAAGTAAATCGACAGAAGTAGTATCACAAGAACCCCTAGAAGTTGATTTATACGGAAGAAAAATCAAATTATCAACAATTTTGGACGTTGGCAATCCCGATGTTATAAATAAAGTTTATGAAAACAAAAAAATACTGAGAATTGTCGATCGAGATCCATCGATAGGTAATTTGGATGTTAAATGTGCCGGCATTGAATACATAGATCGTGTATATAATTTACCAAATAACGTTTTGGACGTCGTTAGCCACAGTCCCGATACCCCAAGCGGTATAGCAAGCAAACTGATCCAGAAAAATCAAAACGATGCAATTGCCATTGTTGGAGGACCAAAATCGGGTAGAACCGTTGCCCTCACAAAAGTTTTGAACATGTTACGATCAAATCCGGAGCAATCTTGGCCAATTTTCATAGATGCATACCAGGCTGTGCCAAATCAGCCACCAGCGAATTGGGTACCACAGGATATGTTTAGTCATGTTTTAGAACAAAATTCAAACCTACTTTTCAACGAAGTCTTGAATCGAAATCCGACAAAAGTTAATATTCTCATAGATAACATCGATAGACTGCAGCTGGATATTCAAGTAAAGTTGACTCATTATCTTCAAGACCTTCAAAGTGCGGGAGCTGGTGTTGTATTTACGAGTACCGATATAGATTTGCTAAATTTACTTGTAAAACCTGAAAATACACTTCGGTTTCCTCAGCTTATTTACATGAAACGGAATTATATCTAACGAGACAGTGGGACAAAACTCTTAATCCGGCGGATCATCGTGCACACATGGAGTATGCCAAGGCTACAAGCGCAGTTCTGGAGAAAACGCCTTTATTCAAAAACTTTGGAACAATGGAACAACTGAGTGAAACGTTGTCCACAATAAAAGAAGGATTTTTCTTCAATGGACCAGATTTGCAATACTATCCCAAAATACTGTCCGAGCCGAACGAATTCATCAGTGTCGAGAGGTATGCAAAACTTGGAATCTCCAACCCGATGAAGGTAATTAAGAATCTCAATGAAGCAATGTTTAATAAATTAAGGCTAACTGAAAGACTAATTTCTCCTTTAACGTTATCATCTCATGATACCCGATGAAGGTAATTAAGAATCTCAATGAAGCAATGTTTAATAAATTAAGGCTAACTGAAAGACTAATTTCTCCTTTAACGTTATCATCTCATGAAACTTATGGCGCGGAGGCCATAAAAGTGATTAGGCTTTCCTGGCAGGAAGGAGCTTCAATCGCTCAACAAGTACGACAGCTCGGTAATAATGTGCATTCTAAAGTGATTAGGCTTTCCTGGCAGGAAGGAGCTTCAATCGCTCAACAAGTACGACAGCTCGGTAATAATGTGCATTCTCCGAAAGATGTAGTACATCATATAGATCATGCTAATTACTTTGCCGCTCGTCACTTTCTTGATCTTCTTCGAAAGTTCGACGTTAGTACACGTCGACAGCGAGATCCTCGAACAGTGAGACAACGTTTAAACTTGTATGCACGAGTCGTAAGATTAATGGCAGATCCAAGACAAGTAAATTTAATCGAATACATGAATTCAGGTCTACAGAATCATGAATCCCCCTCACTTTTTATGGGTGTGTTTCAATATATTACGGCATTTGAACCGGAAGCTTCCCAACAACAAATAATGGACAATCTGATATTGAATGGCTTTGATGAATTAGCATCGCATCTATTTGAAGCTATAAGTGAACCTATCGAAATACGGAAATATTTTGAGAATTCTAAGACCCGGGCTAATCGTAAAATGCTAGAATCAACGACAGAGCATAAATTAGGTATGCTGACCGAAGTTGAAACCCCCATTAGGGCTAACAGGCAGGAAATGATGTTCAGAAAATGTATGGTTAAAACAATTAAACAACTAGCTAAAATTGAAGAGTTCGGCCCCCATGTCGAATACGTTAGGGCTAACAGGCAGGAAATGATGTTCAGAAAATGTATGGTTAAAACAATTAAACAACTAGCTAAAATTGAAGAGTTCGGCCCCCATGTCGAATACGGAATGTGGCGTCCGAACGAATTCACAGAATATTTAGATGCCTTTTTTTTGCTTCAATCACACCCAAACGAAGAAATATATACTATTATGCGAGAGTATGAAACGGCTCTATTAGGTTCTTCGTCACTATCTGAAGAGGTGGCTAATATCCAAACGAAGAAATATATACTATTATGCGAGAGTATGAAACGGCTCTATTAGGTTCTTCGTCACTATCTGAAGAGGTGGCTAATAGCCGATTGTTCAATATTATCGAACATGGTGATATGCGCAGTCGAGCTATAATGGAGGATTTAAAAAAGAATGGCGCAAATCCGCGGAATGTTGGCGGTGCTGACAGTGAAACCCTGGTGCATCTTGCTGTCTCTAGTCGAGCTATAATGGAGGATTTAAAAAAGAATGGCGCAAATCCGCGGAATGTTGGCGGTGCTGACAGTGAAACCCTGGTGCATCTTGCTGTCTCGAAATTGGATAAGCCCTTGTTGGATTTCATTATTAATGAATTGGGCTGTTCAGTAGCAGATCCTACCCGTATATTACTGTCCACTGCTCTCGATGCTAATCCACTTCCATTCCACTCGGCGCCGGACTTTTGGGAGACAGTTTATTACTTGCTGGAAAACGATCACATAAAAGTGCCTTCACATGTTTCCACTCGGCGCCGGACTTTTGGGAGACAGTTTATTACTTGCTGGAAAACGATCACATAAAAGTGCCTTCACATGCAACGAAAAATAGTGTTGTCCCAACCGTGACAGATCTTGCTTCCCCAGCATATGAATTAATAACTGGCGCTGATCCGGCGACATTGAACGAAGCACGTAGACAGGTAATGGTGTCGAACAAACCTATTGAACAATTGTCCTCGGATGTCAGAAGCTTTCGACGTAGAGCAGCGTTTGAAAGCCTAATAAATTCGAATGTACTCTCACCACAAGAAAGCATCTCGAATAAAAATGCAATTTTGGAGATAATGTTTTCGACGTAGAGCAGCGTTTGAAAGCCTAATAAATTCGAATGTACTCTCACCACAAGAAAGCATCTCGAATAAAAATGCAATTTTGGAGATAATGCTAAAATATAGAGGTCTCGATGGCCTTCTCTCACCACGAGAACAGAGTTTCTTTGAATCTACAATCCGCCTAGCACTTAAAAATAATATGGCGCTTTTAAAATATAGAGGTCTCGATGGCCTTCTCTCACCACGAGAACAGAGTTTCTTTGAATCTACAATCCGCCTAGCACTTAAAAATAATATGGCGCTTGAAATGCCGCCACAGACAGAAATACGCGTTGCCGAATCGCTTCTCAATATGGCGGGTACTAAAACTGACTACAATTTCGTGAAGAATTGATGAAATTATAAAAACATATACGTAGCACAACGAGGCTCGGACATCGATGTGGCGGGGAAAGCAGGACTTGCTAGAGCGGCGGTGGTATCGGACGCCTAGAATGTCATCCGAAGTACGTGAACATTCGTTGGATAGTGGAGTATCCATAGAACGTGCGACGTTGTTCAAGGAACTCCCGTTTGCCAAATCCCTACCAGACACAGAGTCGGTCTTTGTGCCTCAGATAGAGCGTCAAACAGAGCCCTTTGAGCCGGTCGCCGGTCTATCTGGATGCGGACGCTTCCGTCGCCGACGACGAAGTGCTTCAAACTGCCTCATATCGAAATCTGAGTACGACGAGTTTGTAAAAACGGCTGAGGAAAATGGGAAGAAAGTTTTCATGATTGATACTGAAGATTTTGTGAAAAAGGCCGACCGTTGGCATTACGAAAATGAGGTAAAATATCGGGAACTCATTGAAATCGCACAAATGCTGATAGATGAAAAAAATGCACGACTTGATGGAGATTATGGAAGTTTATTTGAAGAAAAAGTGAAACCTCGAATGGTAGAAAATTATGTTCATGCTGAAGAAAATCCAACCATCAACTCTGGCTTTGCAGAAGATCCGTTGGGTAATTTACGACCTCGCACTAGTTATGAATCATCAGCTTCTAGGACGCCAATCGAATCTGGATCGAGTAAAATACCTTTTCCGGAGTTTACACCGCTACGCAATGAATTCTTTCCAAAGGGAACCTATCACGACAACTTGCAATCCGAAGTTTATGACCATCAATCTAGTTTATCGAAAGAAACAATTTTCAAACCGGAAGAATATTCTTTCCAAAGGGAACCTATCACGACAACTTGCAATCCGAAGTTTATGACCATCAATCTAGTTTATCGAAAGAAACAATTTTCAAACCGGAAGAAGTTATCGTTAACTCGCATGAGTCTGGACGATTTCCGGTTAATGAACCTAGTATTCATGAACCAATATCAACTATTCATGAACCAATATAACCGGAAGAAGTTATCGTTAACTCGCATGAGTCTGGACGATTTCCGGTTAATGAACCTAGTATTCATGAACCAATATCAACTATTCATGAACCAATAACCAAGCCAGTGTCAAGATATCCATATAGTGGAGAAGTAACTATACCACGCTCCACTTGGAAGCCGTTGCCTTGGAAGCCGTTGACTAAATTTGGTTCCTTTTTTAGTGTCAAGATATCCATATAGTGGAGAAGTAACTATACCACGCTCCACTTGGAAGCCGTTGCCTTGGAAGCCGTTGACTAAATTTGGTTCCTTTTTCAAAGGAAGATAGTAAAATTATTGATACGTAATGGTATTTTTCGTGAAATAATGTGGTTATTGAGTTAATTTTAGGTCGATAATCGCCTGCGTAATATAAAGGAAGATAGTAAAATTATTGATACGTAATGGTATTTTTCGTGAAATAATGTGGTTATTGAGTTAATTTTAGGTCGATAATCGCCTGCGTAATAATTTTTTCATATATAGATTGTATTATATTGTTTTTAGTTTTATTATATAGATAGATATAAAATGCGAAGACATATTAAAGACTGTGCAATCATAAAAACAATTTTTTCGTCATATAACTCTGGTATTTTGTTCTGTACATTGTTTTTCCGATCCATTATTGTATATTAACGATGAATTTTATGCCTCCTATCTTGGAAACTTATTTATTTTCGCTGCAAATTTATATGACGAGAATGTTTTCAAAGTTATCGTGTGATTTTTAATATCTGTGCTGCGTAAAATAATTTTTACGATGAAATAAAAATTTTTTTTGTGTGAAATAACTATAATTTTTTTTCCATCTCTGATCAAGGAAATGATATATTTTCTATCCCAAACTTATGCTGGTGTAAATATATATATATTTTGTGTGAAATAACTATAATTTTTTTTCCATCTCTGATCAAGGAAATGATATATTTTCTATCCCAAACTTATGCTGGTGTAAATATATATATATTCATGTGTATCTATAGCATTTATTTTTATTTTACACTCAGGCGTAAATATACTTTTTAACTGTTGCATAATAACAACATTGTAATTCAGACTTTTTCACGTTGGGCACTTTTATCGTGACTCGACGTGCATACACTCAGGCGTAAATATACTTTTTAACTGTTGCATAATAACAACATTGTAATTCAGACTTTTTCACGTTGGGCACTTTTATCGTGACTCGACGTGCAACTACTAGCCCAGTAACCGAGAAAAAATTATAAAGCGGATACAAAAATAAAAAAATCAATCTGTTTTCTCATCGATTCCGGATTCAAGTGTTATTATCTGTATCTGATCGAATCAGTTCGGATTCTCTAATCTTTTTGAATATGTTTGAATGAAAAAAAATTTAAGTTATTGGATTCAATTCAATATGGACGAATCTGTCTATCTGTTTTAATTCAGTTTATTTCCCTGGTCTGCAGTACTAATGAATCCGGATAAATTCATTCCAATGTTAGTAGTATCGAATGAATTCTTTTTAATCGTTCATACCATTTTCCAGGATGATTTTTAATTCGAATCAATATGATGTAGAAGATTACCGAATCCGAAGTGATTTGACCAGATTAAGATAATGACACTTGAATCCGGAATTGATGAAAAAACGGATTGATTTTTTTATTTTTGAATCCGCTTTAATTTTTTTCCGGTTACTGGGAGCATAGATATATGCATATGATGATATGCACACGAATCCACAGACGGCACTAAGAGAGGCACTACGAAAAGTCGACAGAAGACGACGACGGAAACTCGCGGTCGGGTGCACCTGACTGGACAGGAATACATTTTGCTGTATTCGGTCCGCGTTAGAGATTAAAAATTGTACAAAATCGTAAAATTGACGCGAGTTGGTTTGTACAGTCTGAATGAGTGTGGGCCCGATTGAGTACAACAGGAAGAGTACATGAGGAAACTACATTTATGGAGGTTCGAGCGTTTTTAAAGGTTAAAAAAAGTGTGTTTGTGCAATCAGTACACACGGTTGAAGTAAAACTTCTCGTGGCAGAAATTTAAATTTATATAAGATCGTATTGTACTTCAATTGTAATTA
>MVJL01002398.1:0-11192 GCA_002156465.1 Macrocentrus cingulum | reverse complement strand
CCGACGTTATTCGAGGGAGCACGAGTAATCAAGAGTTTCTAGCCGGAGTTATGGCTCCCAGTCCTCCACGGCCTATTATCGTCGTTCTAATGATGTCTATATCTGAGGTGCGCAGTTTTCTACTGTTTCCAGAGTTTCCTGTACAAAAATGAGCTTTTCCAAACAGAACTCGTGCAGACGCTACTTCCGCAGACCAATGAAACTCTGTCGTTTACCACTGGACAGCTTTTGTGCGGTGGTTTGTTCTTGGCCGACTCTCTGTCCAACTGGTTTTTAGCTAACGCGCTGTCTCATGCGTTTATCACAATCTTTTCTGCAGAAGGAGCAGTTATTACTGTGGTTTGTTCTTGGCCGACTCTCTGTCCAACTGGTTTTTAGCTAACGCGCTGTCTCATGCGTTTATCACAATCTTTTCTGCAGAAGGAGCAGTTATTACGAGTTTTGCTAGCTAAAAATATCGGTAAACCTTCGGTTACACTAATGCAACAGTGTGTTTTGCGATTGCAACAGGGAAATAAGCCTTAGTGTAGGTTAGTGAGTTTTGCTAGCTAAAAATATCGGTAAACCTTCGGTTACACTAATGCAACAGTGTGTTTTGCGATTGCAACAGGGAAATAAGCCTTAGTGTAGGTTAGGACTGGTAATTCTACTTTGTACTTGGGCATCGTACTCTCTTACTAATGCAACAGTGTGTTTTGCGATTGCAACAGGGAAATAAGCCTTAGTGTAGGTTAGGACTGGTAATTCTACTTTGTACTTGGGCATCGTACTCTCTCATGCTGTAAAGGCGTTTCTTACTATTGATGCGTCGGTTGCCTAGTTGACTGCCTTGCTGTCGGCTCATGGAAATAATGAAGATCTCCTGGAAATTCTTTCATGCTGTAAAGGCGTTTCTTACTATTGATGCGTCGGTTGCCTAGTTGACTGCCTTGCTGTCGGCTCATGGAAATAATGAAGATCTCCTGGAAATTCTTTTTCAAAGTATGTGCGCACTTTTGTTTGGTATGTGTTCCAATTTTAATGATGACTCAGTTGTCGGCTCATGGAAATAATGAAGATCTCCTGGAAATTCTTTTTCAAAGTATGTGCGCACTTTTGTTTGGTATGTGTTCCAATTTTAATGATGACTCAGTCGGCAGCTGTAGATGTTTCATATCCAACAGGAGTAACAAATTTCGCAACTAAATCAAGCGAATAAGACTCTGGCAGGAGGAAAAAAATCAACTGGAAATTCGATCTCAAGAATATTGGAGATTGAAATTTATAATTCGAAGGATCTGAATAAGACTCTGGCAGGAGGAAAAAAATCAACTGGAAATTCGATCTCAAGAATATTGGAGATTGAAATTTATAATTCGAAGGATCAAAAACTTGTACTGAGAGCTGCACAAACTAATAAGCTAAGAAAAAATGAAAAAAGATCAGTAAGAATATTGGAGATTGAAATTTATAATTCGAAGGATCAAAAACTTGTACTGAGAGCTGCACAAACTAATAAGCTAAGAAAAAATGAAAAAAGATCAGGAAGATATTTTAGAATTATTATAGCGAATCAAGATATTAAACTGGCCCTATGTATAGAGAGGCTTAAAGCATTAGGAGAAAAGGTATTTAATCAATTTATTGCATCTTTTGTATATTTTCAAGCCAATTTCTCTAGAAAAAGACAATTTTTTCGACCGATTTCATCGTTTTCGTGATTTTTTCCGGTTAATCAATTTATTGCATCTTTTGTATATTTTCAAGCCAATTTCTCTAGAAAAAGACAATTTTTTCGACCGATTTCATCGTTTTCGTGATTTTTTCCGGCGTTTTTCAGTAATAACTCGGAAAGTAATATCTAAAAAAACAAAAAATTTCAACAGAGTAGAGTGATATTTCATCGTTTTCGTGATTTTTTCCGGCGTTTTTCAGTAATAACTCGGAAAGTAATATCTAAAAAAACAAAAAATTTCAACAGAGTAGAGTGATTGAGAATCAAATTATCAACAAAAAATATTGAATAATTTTTATTTGTCAAAATATCTTAAAAACTGTGTAAATTACGAAATGAGTTTATTTTATCTTTATTTCATCGTTTTCGTGATTTTTTCCGGCGTTTTTCAGTAATAACTCGGAAAGTAATATCTAAAAAAACAAAAAATTTCAACAGAGTAGAGTGACTGAGAATCAAATTATCAACAAAAAATATTGAATAATTTTTATTTGTCAAAATATCTTAAAAACTGTGTAAATTACGAAATGAGTTTATTTTATCTTTTTTCTAGAGAATTAAATTTCGAATAAGTATGTCTAATAAAATTTTTCATTATCTCGCACAATTTTTGAGTTATCTGCAAAAAACTGAAAAACAAAAACAACCTTTAAACAGTGAAATACCCTCGGAAAAAATCATAATTTTTTTTCATTATCTCGCACAATTTTTGAGTTATCTGCAAAAAACTGAAAAACAAAAACAACCTTTAAACAGTGAAATACCCTCGGAAAAAATCATAATTTCAATTTTCGTCGTAATTAATTCATGTTTTAATTGAAAAAAAAATTTTTTCAGGTTGAATCTGACGAAAGTTCAGGTGAAATTGACCGACGAAAAGCTGCATCTATTTCATGCAAATTCCGCACACGAGTAAGCAGTTAATAATTACATGTAATATACAAACAAAATTCATATATACACATATAAATATATACCCGGAGCATATATGCTCGTAAATGAAAAAAAATTTATCAATATTATTTTTCTCTCCATAGTAGTTATTTATTTATTTATTTATTTCATATGACCTAAATTACAGAATTTTCAAGTGTCTCTCAAAACCTCAGGTATTATCTACTTATAAAAATTAAATAAAATATAGTTACTCAACTGTGCTAGTCCCAACGAAGTTTCCGTCTATTTACACATTATTCAAATTGCATCCATGTCAAGGCTTGACGTTGTTTTAAATTTGCTTTGATACACTTCACCATGGTTGGAGATGCTCGTGATACTACATTCGTCATGAAGAATTCATCAAATGATTTTTGTTTGGCATCTATCGAATCGGGAAGAAAAGAACCTCTAGTTTTTTGCAATAAAACAAATAATAAATGAATAAAGACATCAATAATCTCAAAAAATCCTACTACATACTTTAGAGACTTCCAGAGCTCGAGCGAAGAAAATTGTCACCTCAACATCACTACATCTCACCGAATGTGGTGCAACTTCTGTCAATCGATCCAAAACCTCAGAAGTATTATCATAGGGTAGATGAACACCGGAAAACTGTGGAAAAAGAATTTTTTTATCCAAAAAAATCATAAAACATAAATTTTCGTTCTGAAAATTGAACTGACTTTAGCAGGGGCTCGAATAATTTTCCAGTCAGGCTGCGCGAGACCAGCAGGAGTAAGTGCCGCACCAGTTTGCTGTGCTCTATCCTCAATATTGAAGTAGCTACCGGTTTTTTTAGTCAAACCCGCACCAGCGAGGATAACATCAGCAATAGTGAGTGGCTCCGTGGTCTCCGTGGCTGCCGATATAAATGATAAAAGTGTTGGGGAAGTCATCCAAGCTAATACGGGAGGCATCGGCCCCGAAGAGGAACGAAAATTTCGGCTGCAGTTGCTTAAGATCTTCAATTGTCGACCCGTAGCCAAGATCCAACGCTGCAACTCGTGATGCGTTCGTGTGAGGGACATTCAAAACCTTCCAGTCAGTGCTCTGCAATAGAAAAACAATTTTTTTTTACTCTAAGAACCCCCGCCGTCTTTACGGGTCAGCTGTTCCGCGCCGAGGATGATCAGAGGCTGTTTTGCAGCCTTAAGAACCCCTGTTGAAACGAGCCTTTAAAACCTATTGAAAACCTATAGAAATTGGGGACGATCTGGAAATTGTCAAAGGATATCCAAATACGAGCCAGTAATACCTGTCCAGTAATGACCGACGTGTTTTGATGGGTTCTATCAGGTATAGTAGGATCAGTTGGTATTTCCTAACAAGTATGACAACTGATTTATTGGATTTTATTGGTTTTCGAAAGGCACATTGGATTCTATTGGCGAATCCTAACCGCGAACTCCGCAGATGACGGTCGCTCGTATGGAATAGTATTTCCATGTCCGATGCTCATAGATTTCGATGTGAGTTCCTTGCAAGATTGATATGGAAGCAGTGTGTTCGATACGAATATCCTGATGGTGATTCACTCGGACCTGGAAAGACTTTCCTGTAATAGGATTGGATATAGGATTGGATAGGAATGGACAGGAAAAGTCCAAATTTTATTTTATATGGATATTATAAGGATTTTACAGTAGGGGTTTCATACGTTATATAAGGACATACAGATTAAATTTACAAAGATTCTAGTGGGTTTTCCTACTCGTATTCCAGTGGATTCTACCAGTATATTCCTCACACATACAGATAATATTCTAAAAGGTTTGATTTGGAATTCCTGGTCAATTTTATTTGGAATTACATACAAAAAATTGAGCGCATTTCATGCGGTTTTCCTACTCGTATTCCAGTGGATTCTACTGGTATATTCCTCACACATGCAAATAATGAGATATTAATAGGTTCTTTTAAAATATTCCGCTCGACTATTCTGCGAAACAAGATAAAAAATTACATTTCATATAAAATTATACGCGAGCATACGAAACATAAATCTGTCTGTTCTACTGTTGATGTTGCTATACTCATTCAACACTAGCATTCTTGTATTTGAAAAATTAAAAATATTTTGCACTTATTCGTTACAGTTTTTTAATTTACTTACAGAAGCAAAGCGACACGTTGAAAATAATATTCCAATTAAATACTGATCGGTTCGAATTGTTGACAGCATTTATCCGACGATATTAATTGAAAAAATAATACAATAATAAAAATAAAAACAAAATAAAGTCGATCGATTTCGGGATGTTCTGGTTTTAATGCTTTAATGTACATTATAATTACATTATAATTAGATTTTCTGCAGTTTCGCGCAGTTGTAGGGTTTCCTTAATAATGGAAAAGGCCAGGTATATATCACCGGTATATCTATATTTTAATTTTCGAATGAGGGACGATTGATACAAATTTCATTTCGATCGGTTTTGTGTTCGTTTTAATTTTAAATTAGTCGCATATCTCAATCGTTTTTTTTTTTCGAATGAGGGACGATTGATACAAATTTCATTTCGATCGGTTTTGTGTTCGTTTTAATTTTAAATTAGTCGCATATCTCAATCGTTTTTTTTTCTTTTCTTTTCTTTTCTTTATTTTTTTTCTTTTATAAGCGAAATATGTCGAGTGATAAAGGTATTACATGCATTAAATTGATATAAATGTCAATTCCGCAATTTTTATCGTCTTTTTCGACGTGTTCCCGACTATAAGCGAAATATGTCGAGTGATAAAGGTATTACATGCATTAAATTGATATAAATGTCAATTCCGCAATTTTTATCGTCTTTTTCGACGTGTTCCCGACTTTGCGTGATAATTCATTTTACTCTATCAGTATCATGGTTTCTATATTAGGACGAATCCTATATTGCAGTCGCTACATGAAGCCATACCTTTTTTTTTTATAATTCACTTTCAAACTTACTTGACGACTAACGTTAGAACAGATCTTTCGATGAAATGTAGATTCATCGAATAAATCGCAATCGCATCCTAGATGATGATTTCTTATTAATTTTGGTCCAACTGTGCGAGCGCTGTCCTCTGAAAATCTCATGCAAATGCTGATATCCGAATCTGAGAACAAATTAATTATTCACCGAATTCTACAAAAATTTACTCAGTATAATCTAGCGTGTATTTTATTATATTTTTTTAGTCATGATTAAAGTTCTTTGAGTGCCGGTGAACTGGTTATCTTCCAATAATTGTAGACAAATTCAAAGTTTCCGAAAAATATCCATTTTATTACAATTTCAGTTTGCACAGTAAAATTATTTATGTTAAAGTAAAAATTATTCATTATTGGGTATACCATCGTTAGTATCGGGGTTTGAAGGGTTTTTCTTCTCATCATCGTCGGGTATCAACTCAGTGTCAGATGATTCGCCTTCGTCGGATAGTTGGTCATCAATGCTGCTAGAGTTATCGGGCAAGAGTTTAGCGTCGGGAATATATTGTGATAATGCATGTTCTAATTCCCAATCTTGTGCGTCATCAGATTGGTTTGAGGTTCCTGGCAGGCTCTTTGTTCCCTCTATTAAAATGTCAGAATAGTATGAATATAATATCATTTGAATATAGTATAAGAGGCTTCTCCCTCCCCTCTCTTGACATTTGACAAATTCAAATAAATAACAGAAAATTCCTGTAGATTTGAATTTCCTACAAAAAGTGGAAGATATTTTTTTTTCTCCATTATCTTTGAAAATGTGATAATTTTTCATAAACTCTCGTTTTTCAGAATGTCTCTAATATCTAACAGAATATTTAAAGTTGTCTTATAATTTTTTTAGGCAATCAAATTTCTTATGATTAGACTTGGATAAAATTTTTCATTATCTTAATTATTATCTGAACTGTATTGGAGTGCCGCTTGGATACTTCGTATGAGTGCCGTTTGACATTAATGCATTTTTTGCCCGGGATGGAATGAAAAAGAATTTTTTATATCATTATACTAACCTGCAATCAACTCTACATCATTCATCTGCGAACGATTTTGGGAATTTTTCGGTTCTGAAATTATGAAACCAAAAATTTCACAAACTATCGATATAGTTGTCGTTATACATTAAACAACATTGTTTTGAATTACATGTCGTTAAATGAGTTATATATTGATTCAATGGATTATTAAAGTGACTTTTTAAAAATTACATTCGTGAGAAAATCGTGTAGTTATAACTACTAACTTTTGTCTCTCGGGGGTCGAATTACATCCTGAAGCTTTTGTCGAACGTAATCCGCACATTTCTCCAATTCCATTTTTATTTCTGTGTCCGATAATTTTTGTTCTTTACGGAGAAAGTATTCAAAGATATCTGATGGAATAAATTGGTTTATCGATGCATCCCGATTAAATTTCATCAAGCAAAAGTATTGTATGAATAAACTGACAAAGTGAGTTAATACATACTCTTCACTGCTAACATTCGTGATGGATCCAACGGTGGCTTGGCTTCGGCGCCTCTACGGGAGTTTGAAGTTCGTCCAGTCACACTACTGGAGCGCAGTTCTTCTGGTGTGAATATGGCTTCCGTAATGGCCCGCACGAAGGAAGACAACTTTCCTTTTCGGGCTCTAGCAAACGCATATGTTTTCGTCGGAATCCATACGTTTTCGCCGCAATGAAGCTGGAAACAAGTAGAATTGGAGCAACATCATTAGACATTGCTTTTAGGCAATAGAATAAATTTTATTGCCAAGTTATTTTCTTTTTAAATCACGATTTTTCAACAAAAATATTGAATTTGTATTCTTTTTACATAAGAAGATAAATCAAATTAAACCTTCTTTTTAATGATACCCAACTAATTCTCTTATGGAGTTAATTCAAAATAATATTTAATGTATTTCTGGAAAATTTTTATAGCACGTTGATATTTTTCATTAGTATTAAGCTGCCGAAAAGGAAGTCTTAACCAGCTTCCAGATAAACTGAAGGAAAATTTGATGAGTTTTCACATTTGAAAGTTATTTTGGAAGAAACCGATAACAAATGGACTTCTTTTATTTTTAGGAAAATTCAAATTTCTGCCATCTATACACTAACGGACCGAATTAACTGATCTTCCTGATCTTCGAATGTATCCAGAGAATAAGAATGTTGGAGTTTCATACAAAAATCTGTTAAAAACAGACACTATCGTCGTGAAAAGCCACGTTATATTTTATAAAATATACATGTATATGTATAAGCTTCAAATGTTCCTGCACAGTTTCTTTATGGGAAAATATTGTTTTCACACATCTCTGCATAACATTGATTCCAGGAATCCGGGTGAATCCTATTTTTTCGGAATTTTCAGCAAATTACACTTTTGTTCGTTATAATGCCTTTTTTAAAAACACTACTCGGGTAGAGCACCTAAATGTTCCCAGAATCAAAAACTGTTGGATATCATTTTCTTCATTTCATAATTATACATGCAAGTATCCACATGGTGAGGATTAATCAACATGTGTGTAAGTTATACTCACTCTATCGTAAATTTGGTCGTAGTATCCGACGAGATTCGGATATAGAAAAGGTCGAATGTTCAAATAGTAGATATAACAATTATTCAAAACAATATATCTGCAGCATGTGAAGTTCAGAATTTGATCTTCATTAACTTGTTATTCGTATAATTCTGTATGAGTATAGTTGCACGTCATACGTTGTATAGGTGGGTTGATTGTTTCATTCTCTACTAAGATATTAAAAATTTTTCTGAATCTTTACTTTTTAAGAAGACTTTTTAGTTGAAGAGTTATTGATAATCAATCGAATATCTCGGTAAAAACTGGATTGGATACGACTCGAGCTACAAAGTATCAATATATATGAGAATCTCTGTCTTATGTGAATTGAATATATGGTCTGAAATTATGAATAATGCGTATTATAGATGCATGTAGCTACTGCTTCTTAGCAGCTGTCTTTTCTAAAGGTCTAAGCAGTTTCGATGATACATTTTTATTTTTTGTGACGTCAACTTCCGCCGTTCAGATCATATACAGTTTTCTTGAAATTCATATTTCAGGTGGCGCCCTCTTACCAGTCCTCTAAATTTTCATTTTGTCTAGCGTTGCCTATCTTTTTAGCGGCAGAAAGCCAAATATAATAAACGGTTACGGTACGTGATTGTTTCCAATGCATTTCAACATTTCCAAAAGACATCGCATTTATTTATATAAGACAATTGAAGGCATTATGATCAAATTGAAACGTTCCAAATCAAACTTTACGTGACGAAAATATAAGAAAATATATTTGAAATTCGATTGTATTTCCATTTGACTCTTTTAAAAATTTTGTTATCATCGTTAATATCATGTACATTTCTCATCTGTTATTTGAAAACTTATATATAGTAATTCTATATTAAAAAACGAAAAAGTTATTGTAGGAAAAATCTTTAAATAACAAACTTTTTCAAACATGTGAACAATTGATTAGGGATTTCTTACAATACGACACCAAATAAGTTTATCAATCGAGTCTTACCACAGGATGTTTAGAAGGCGGAGCGCTTTTGGCATTCATCGAATCTTTACTTTTCGAGGGGTCATCTGCTTTCATTTTCTTTGAGCCGTTCTTCAATGGTTCATCACTTCGACGCTTCCCAGTCTGTGCAATAACGATTTGGACATTTATTAGTATTATTATCATCGAAAATGGCGTTGAACAAAACTTTCATGTAGAGTTTTTGTTTGTTGCATTATGCTTCTCATTTCTGGTAACTATCTTCATTATTTTAGTAGAAACTTTCAGAAAATATATAAACATGAGCATTTATAATATGTTTGTATTACATACCTATGATGAATCCGACATAATTGAGCATATTACATCAGATATTTGATGGCCTGTGTTATGGATGCTTTCAACGGATGAAGACTCATCACTACCATTTTCTGTATTCACGTTTTCCTTGTTACAAGAATCGTTGTGTTCCTCCATTTCATCCTAATGAAACATATCCGTTTATAAAAATTAGTTTTGGTTGAAAATATCCAAGGTAAACCGTATAAGGCAGCTGTGAGTATGATAGTACAACAACCATATTTATAAATACTAAATCAAGCCTATCTCCATTGAATCACAATTGTGAGAAGTTCACTGTTTGATCCAGTATTATCTAAATTTGAAGTTGACAAGCGATAGTTCTACCGACCATAGAAGATTTGGCAACACTGCATTTAATATATATGTGTGATTCCATTCTAACTGCGATTTTTTATGTCTTGTATTGTTTGTTCTCACTGGTCATTAATTAATAATTTATTACACTGAAAGACATTTTGAGTAATTATCACCCCGGATAGGGGGGGTAAAAATTCCTCAAATTACGAGTAAACCTGGGACGTTTTGACAAAGATGAACTTTTTACACCTTGGGGGTGTAAAAATATACTTGTCACGGAGGTAAATATCGCTGAGAAGATTTTTGAGTATTGAACATAGATAAATTTACACCCCCAGTAAGGTAAAAATGATTCTGATTCTTTCGTACCCAGACCGGCGCATTAATATTTACCCCTCTCAACAGGGAAAAAAACACGGAACTGTGATTTGAAAGTAAAGATAAAAATTACCCCCCTACGGAGTAAATTTTTTTTTTTTTATTTATTTATTTTTTTTTCAGAAAAATGAATTAAATAATAACAAAATACTCTTAATTAAACAAAAAATCAACAACACTGGTCGTATTATTGAAATTTTTAATATTTTTATTTACACAGCATATAACAAAAAATGGGGTATTTGTATCCCGCGTATACCCCACGCTTAGTAGGTTTTTACGCGGCCTTTTTTGCTTTCGTATTTTTTCGTAAGTATCATTGTCTGCCTTTTTAAGATTTTTCTCCGTAGCTAACGAATAGATCTCACAGAATTAGAGACCTTCGTATCTCTATCAAGAGAATGGTTTTTAAGATTTTTCTCCGTAGCTAACGAATAGATCTCACAGAATTAGAGACCTTCGTATCTCTATCAAGAGAATGGTCAATCTTGAGATCCTTCGCGGCGCGGAAAAAAACCTGCCCTAACCGAGGCGCGATCCCACGTTGCACCGAGTCGCAGCAGCATGGTCTTGACCACTGTGCTACGAGCTCGGCCAGCATATAACAATTCTAATGCCATATTTTTGGTATAAATTTACATCCTGTGCTTGTTGTAATGATATTCACTGTGCTACGAGCTCGGCCAGCATATAACAATTCTAATGCCATATTTTTGGTATAAATTTACATCCTGTGCTTGTTGTAATGATATGAGTGCTAATATAAAACTAATAACATCACTTAAGGCTAAAATATTCCACTGATAAATATACAATCATTGACTTCATATGATTGCATGTGTTCATTCAGATACACATCGCGCATTTCTTTACCCGCTAAATATATATTATCAGTGTCCAAATATCTGCGCTTATTTAACACTCAATTACACTTTGAGCACCAAAATATTCATAAAATAATATGCCGGAAAATTCAAGAACCAATTTTTACACCGAGTAATAAATTAATGGCGTCCAAAC
>MVJL01002397.1:0-13877 GCA_002156465.1 Macrocentrus cingulum | reverse complement strand
CAGACGCTATTTATGTATTTATTTAATAATGATTTTAATGATACCCGTTAATTAATCATAGTAGAAAATTTACTGCAAATGGAACTTCGTTCCTACCGAGTGTTCAGTGACACTCTCTAATTTTTTTTTGTTCATTTCTACCTTGTCGATAAATATTAAAAATATATAATGATTAAATTAAAGAAAAAATTGAACTATTTTATCATTAATATTTTATTTAATATGAATTTTTCGATTTTTCTACTTTATCGAGCAAGTCTAAATTTTTTTAATTCAACACAAATTTTTCTATTTTATCATTTTTTTTTTTTTCCAATAATTTTTCATTGAAACTGTTAATTATTGCAATTTTTAACATTTCTGCATTACCGACTAAGTGGATTATTATCTAGGAATTTTTCTATTGCAATAAATCTTGATAAAAAATTAAGTGTTCAATTATTTCAAGGTGTTTTTTCCTTATGTAAGTCCAAGCACCCCAGGGATGTCTATTGGTACGTTTTTTACCAAATGGACACACGCTGAGATCCTGAGTGGTGGTACTAGCATGACTATTTCTATTCTCAAATGCTCTATTCACTTGCTGTCAATATTATTTTCTTATCGGAACACTTCCCTCTATTACTCTCCACTCACCCTCTCTCTTGCCGACGTCTCGACGCCATCTTTCTCTGTCTTTAATCATACCACCAAGTTCTATACCATCATCTACAAGTACATATTCAACTGGGGACATTTTTAATTTATACACCAATCAAATTCTTTGAGGATCTCAATGATCACAGGAGAAAAAAAAAAATTTTTTTTTTATCTTCTCTCAATTGAAATTACAACCCTCTCAGGCATAGAAAATAATTAATAACTCACCCGAGACCTTCTCTGTCATTATCTACTACAAATAGTAAATTATTCAGAGTCAGCTAATTTCATATCATTTTTTTTTTCTTTGATAAAAAACTTATTTTTTTCACACTCTCATATACTTGAGGAATCAAAGAAAAAAAATTTTTTTAATTTAAAAAATAAAAAATTGTTTATTTTTTTTTTTTAGTATTTTTAAAAAATCAGTTTTCAAATTAATTAAATAAGAAAAAAATCTCTATTTTTTTAATGTTAAATTTTTTGATATTGATAAAATTTTGATTTTTATGAGAAAAAAAAAAAAAATCCGTGAAATTCCCCATGGAAAATGACACTTCCATTACGAGCGTGTCGTCGCATTTAACGATGTTTTCTTATACGTACATTATTAACTCAATGTGTGTCGTTAACCTGGCCTTTTTTATTGAGGCTCTCAAAGTACTCGAAAAAAAAAAAAGTTGATCTCCATAAAACCGAGTTTATATTTCTATATTGTTTTTTTTTTTTTTTAGATTTTTTTTCTCTCTTTCGCTGATATTATTTAATGTGATACGATTGATCCAGGCATTATTTTTTTTTCTTTTCTCCTGTTATCAATCTCGATGGACAATGGGATTCAGTAAGCCAATTTTGCACGCCAATAAACTTTTTAGCTTTTCCTATCATCGATTTCCCGAATTAAATACGCTACGTTGGCCGATTAAATTCGCCTCAACGTAATAACCGAATCCAAATAGAATATTAAACTCGATGCTCGTTCTCTCATCCAAGTGGGTCAGTCTGGCAATTCCCAGGCACTTGAAAATCTATATTATTCCTCTCAATTCATACAGAAAAAAAAAAAAAAAGAAAAGAAGCCTTTTCAGACTATTCTTCATTGAATCAAAATGAAAATAAAAATTTTTCAATTGATTATACTTAAATATTGTAATAATCTTATCATTTTTTTATTATTGAATCAAATCTTATATACTTTTTAATCAATGTTTGAATCAAAAACCGAAATTACTTTTTAAAAAAAAAGAAAAAACAGGAATTGAATTTGTTTTTGTGAAAATTTTTTCGAGTATTTCATTGAATTTAATAATTTTTTGAATTTTTTAACATGAGTTTTTTTTTTTCAAAAATAAATCATTTTTTATTCAAAAAATGAAAATCATCTCATAAAAAAAAAAACGAAATATCAGCATAAATAAAAAAAAAAAAAACATGTCAAAAAATAAAAAAATCATAAAAATTTTGAAATCCAAAATCTTATTTCTATTTTTAAAAAATCAAATTTTTTAATGTTAAAAAAACTTCGTTTAATTTAAAAATAACCAAATTTTTTTTAAATAAAAAAACCAAAAAAATCATTTCAAATCTTCTAAATTGTAAAAAAAAAAAATCCTTCATTTTGATTCTCAAAAAAAATCGAATTTTTCATTGTCTAAAAATATTTAAAAAACAACCAAATTTTTCTAAAAAAAATCCACGACAACATGAGTCATATAATAATTATAAAATGTCCATTAAATAAATTAACAATAGATCTAATTTTGCAATTAAAAAAAAAAAATAATAAGCAGTTATAATATAATAGAAATGACGCGTGAATGAATTCATCAGGTTGATGCTGAAACGTGTGTAATTCAACTCGATTACTCATCAACCGACAAACTCATGAACAATTAAGCAGCAGTAATTGCGGTTGGAGTTTCGTTGAGAGGTGAACGAAAGGACCAGGACATGAAGAGGGGTGAATATGGTAAATGCGAGATACAACCATTCAAATCCATAATTGTGTAAATAAACAAACAGAAATATGCATTATATTCTTGGAAAATATATACGTTATATAACCCAAGCACATTTGTGTTATATGCACATTGTCAAAGTGATAAATGCACATACATGTATAAATATATATATGTACATTGGGGTATGTAGTCCCCCAGGGTGTCACTTTTCACATATGACATGTAAAAAAAAAAAAAATTGTACACACACACGCACAAAATGCATATCCTTGCTTTTGCGTTATATTGGACAATAAATAGCGCGTGAAAGGATCTCAATTGAAGGGATATTGTCGACGATAAAAACCAAACATATAAATAAATAAATGTATCTACACAGATATAAAGATATTTATAACAGAGATCGTTTTTATATCCAGTACTTTTAGCAATTCAATTCAATTTTTACTCAAAACCTCTTTACTCTCGAGTTATCTACATATATACCTAATGGTATACATGTGACTTTGTGGCGCCATACAAAATTCAACCCCTATACAAATTGAGTTTTTCTATACTTTTTGTCATTTTAAAATTTATTACTCGATCGGTAATAAAGAGTAAATGAAAATATCGGTAAATAAAATATTACTGCAATTGATATGCATAAAAAAAAATTTTTTTTCCATCATATATTCCGATCGATAAAAATTTTTTTCATCAATCGGTAACCAATAGTAAATAAAAATTAGTGCTTAAAAATGCCAGAATGTCATTTTAATTCATTATTTCTCAATCGATAAAAACTTTTCCTTAAACGGCAATGCAGAATAAACAAAAAAAAAAAAAAAATTCTTTAATCGGTAAAAAAAGAGAAAAATTGAATTTTTCCTGAATCATTAAAATAGAGGACAAAAAATTTAACACGAAAAAATTGGATAATTCACTATGCCAAAAAAAAAAAATCAATCCTATATAAAAAAATTTTGAAATAATTTTTTTTTTTTTTTTTTCATTCAATCTCTATTTTGCACAACCCCTAAATATTATTCCTGGAGATATATTTTTTAATGTTGAAAAAAAAAATTTTTAACCCCTAAAAACTCGAAGAAAAAAACTTAAGTAATAAAATTTCAAATATCTCCCTGACCAATAACACATTTTACTGCACACAATTTCTCTGAGTAACATATTCAACAACAAAAACAAAAAAAAAAAAATAAAAATTTTACCTATATACAGCAATATAAAATTTAAAAAAAAAACGTCAATCCTTTGCTTGATAAAATTGAAAAATCTTAATACAAAACTATGTATACATAGATATTGAAAGTATTATTTTGCTTGGGCAATTGTTTAGATAGGAGTGACGGGCAAGAGACATCGCGGGTGGATGGAGAGGTGAGTTTATATGGGTTGGAAGAGAGCGAGAGAGTGCATGGCGTCCAGACGGCGGCCTCGCGCGGCGCCCGTTGCGCTAACTAGCCTCAGCCCCACGAGCGTGCACACACCGTAAATGCGTATATATATACATATGTACATTGAAATCACCAGACCCACGCCTTTATTAAACGTCCCGTCGACTCGGCACACGTTTTCCCTCGTAAAATAAATTCGTAAATTCACATTTAATACGAGGGAAAATAGAAATAAAAAAAAAAAAAAATTTTTTTTCAATAAAATTTAAGAGAAAGCATATCTATCTGTATATATACTGGTTTTTAGATTTGATGGCGTGTGCGTTGAGATGGCGCGGAGGGTGAGAGAGGGAGGAAATAGTAGGGCTGTCTATGTAGATGATAATGCAGATAGACGAGCAGGGGATGGCGCATGGCGAGGACATGGCGCAGACGAGAGGATAATTTATGTTGTGCCACACAACCGCCATTACAGTGCAGTTGTTACTCTATAGGCTCTAAAGTAGCTGTGTTACATGATGCTATGTATGTGCTCTTTGCTATATCACTTATTGGAATTAAATAGAGGGGTGAATCTGCTTGAGAAATTAAAAAAATTATTTTTAAGAAAATTTAAAAAGTGAAGAGGATATATAGGAAAAAAATTTATAAATTAAATTTTTTGATGAATCAAGGGGTATTGTGATTTAGAGGGTTGGGGATGAATTTAAAGGGATTGTTATGAGGGATTTAGATTGGTTGAAAATATAAATAGAAAATTTTAGAAATTTATTTTTAAAAATTTCGATTTTTTAAATATTTTTTGAAAAAAAAATATATATTTAAGGGTTGGGGGTTGTTTGGGGGTTGAAATTCTCATTCAAATATATACGTTTTTATGAATAGAAGACAGAAAAATAGTTTTTGGATAAATCAATTTTTAAGAAACTTTTTTTTATTGGGTTAAGGGTTGTTTTGGGGTTGAAATTCTGTCTATCACAATACTTCGACTAAAAATGAATATAATAGTAGACTACTAAAAATATCCTACACAAAAATCAATTTTCTAGGAATTTTCAAACAAAAAAATTTTAAGGGTTGCTATGTTTAAGGATTGAAATTTTCATTTGAATATAATAAAGGGGTTGAATTATTGTAGGGTAGTACTAATTATTATAATCTAAATAATCATCTTGATAATTTATATAAGAAAACTTTAAAAAAATATTTCCAAAAATTACTTAACAATTTTTTTCGATTCTCGAAGAAAATTTAAGGGTTGAAAATAAACAAAGGCAACAAACGAGTAAAGAAAAAGAACCTAAACTTGCATAACCTACTCAACAACCTTTTCAAGAAGCTACCCTAACCTTATGTAACAAAATATCCAACTTATCGCAATTCCTCCCCCAAAAAATAAATCGCGAAAAAATGAAACAAAAAAAATTATTTTATAGATTTTCCAACAAAAAAAAAAGTTGAATAATCTTGTGAATTAAAAAAAAAAACTTTTTCCAACAAAAAAAAAAATCTAATTACATTATCATCCCCCTTATTATTGATTACCATTTCGACGTACTCATCAATTTTCACAGCGTCATATTATTAAGAAAAAAGAGAAGAAAAAAAAAAACGACGCTGAACGCGATTATGGCAACTGTTTTCCCTCCTCAAGCCACACGTTAAATGATGCCATTCCCATTTAACCCCCTTACTACCCCCTATTGCCCCCCTTCATCCTGCCGCTCTCTTCGACCTTTTATCGCAGTTTGAAGATTATCGTCGCACCACTAGAGTTTTATCGCTTTATCGTCGCTGACGACCAATGTCGATTAAATACGTCGAGGTAATATCATCAAATACATTCATCCCTTATATAAAACATATACATCCGTGTGTTTGCAATCCATAAAAAAATAGTAGACGAAAAAAAATTCTTCATCTTCAAAAACAAACAGTAGTAAAAAAAAAAAAAAAAGAGTTAAATCTGAAAATGTACTCATTCAAGTATAAATCGAGTAAGAATCATCATCGTTCTTCTCGCGTCATATTTTACCCTCAACATAAACCCATTACAACCTCCCACCCCTTGCCAGTTGCGTAATACATACCGTCCATCACTTTTTATCGAGGCGCCACACGATGGAATGAATGCATAACGTCGACTGTCGTATTTGTCTCTTTCACGTCAATCATGACGAACGTAAAAGGAGATATGATAAGAATTTTTTTTTCGTCTATTTTTCGGTGGTTCAACTATAAAGACATAAAATTCCATCCCCCAACGGCTATAGTTATGCTCGAATTCAGTCGTATACTGCGCTCAATGTCCGAAAAAAAATAGATTTTTTTTTTTTTTGCAAAGGAATTTTTTAGAAATTGATACCAGATATAAAGTAAAATTTTAAAATAAAAATTGAACGAAATAACAATGATAAAAAGACGGAGAAATAATTAAAATAACGAAAAAAACGATATAAAATTTTTTTTTCACCCTCCTACGTCGTTTTTTATTAATGACGCCCTATTTTCCTAAGTTCTACAGACAAAAAGACAACCAAGACAGCTAAGCGTCATTCGATAAAAGGCCCTTAAAGATAGAAAAATAATTAAAATATGCTTTCCCTACATTTTTTCAACCCTATCTATAGCAAAACAAAAACTTCATACATCTGTACTTACATACCAATCAAAGTTTCCCCATAAAACCCGTCATTTTCACGTATGTTTTCAACACTCAAAAAAATATCCTGACCTCAAAAATCATTGAAATACCTAATTTGACTTCTTTCAAAATTTAACCAAGGGATTTTTTTTATTTTAAAAATATTTTTCAGTAATTTCCCTATGAAAAATGAATTATTTTTCAGAAATATAAAATTAAATTATTTATTTCTAGTAAGTTTAAAATAAAATAAGCTGTTTATAATGGCCAAAAGAGCGCAGCAGCTACTGGAGTAAACAAAAAAAAAACACTTCGATTGGGTTTCCAGAGGAATTCCTACATTACCGACAAATAAGAAAGGTTCCTAGTAGTTCTTAAGACAGTAAAAAACACTAACAATCTCATTTTAGTCATATTTTTATCCACTATCTATAAAAAGCAGCACCAGTCAGAGTAGCTACCCTCGCGAAAATTGACACTGTCTGTAATCACCCACTAAATTTCCACAAATAAACCGGCTAAATTACCAATCAGTGCCTAAACCACCCTTTAACTTAAAAAACAAAAATTCCACGATAAACATCAATTAAATCAAGTGTTTTCTATCCAAAAAAAAAAAAAAATTAACTAAATTTCCAGATATTTGAGGTTAAATTATAAAAAAATAAAATGTATAATTTTCTAAAATATTCCATTCAAAGAATACCACAACAAATATTTCGACAAGATTGTCGTTTTAAGGGTCACAGTAAATGGCAAAATATAAAACACATAAAGGCAGAAAAGGATGCGGAAAAAGGTGCACTTTTTAAATCATTTGGTCATCGAATGCGAATTGCAATTCAAGGTATTAATCCATTAATTTTTTTTTTTTTTTTTTTTCAATAACTACCTACTACCTACACTTTGAAAAAAAATTGATTTAAAATGATTGAAATTTTACAGAGGGAAAAAGTACTAAACCTGCACTAAATCCTCAACTTGCAAGTATTATTGCTGAGGCAAAAAGAAAATTTATGCCAATAGCAACAATAACTGGAGTTTTGGAAAGAGCTGAAAAATCAAAATGTCAAGGAACACCTGTAATTGTAGATTTTCGTGCGCCAGGAAATACATATTTTATTCTTAAATTTCTCAGCTCTAATCCAATTAGTTTTAGAAATAATTTAAACACATTATTTCGAAAATCTGGATGTACACCTACTGATGGAAAATCTTTGAATATGTTTAAACACGCGGGATACATTGTAACAGATGTTAAAGATGATTTAGACACAGCGACAAATGATGCAATAGAAGTTTACGCTGAGGAAGTCGAGGAAATTGAAAATAATGGAAAATTCTATCGAGTAAGTATAAAAATCCCTTTTTTTTCAATGCCAAAATATTACTTGAATCTAAAATTAATGAATTCTCAATTTTTTCATAAGAAAATTACCCTTAAATAATTTTTTTTTATATTTCGAATATTTTACCATCTTAATTTTTTGGAAATATCTTACAAATTACAAGGATTTTAAAAAAAAAAAAAAAAGAGTTAAATCTGAAAATGTACTCATTCAAGTATAAATCGAGTAAGAATCATCATCGTTCTTCTCGCGTCATATTTTACCCTCAACATAAACCCATTACAACCTCCCACCCCTTGCCAGTTGCGTAATACATACCGTCCATCACTTTTTATCGAGGCGCCACACGATGGAATGAATGCATAACGTCGACTGTCGTATTTGTCTCTTTCACGTCAATCATGACGAACGTAAAAGGAGATATGATAAGAATTTTTTTTTCGTCTATTTTTCGGTGGTTCAACTATAAAGACATAAAATTCCATCCCCCAACGGCTATAGTTATGCTCGAATTCAGTCGTATACTGCGCTCAATGTCCGAAAAAAAATAGATTTTTTTTTTTTTTGCAAAGGAATTTTTTAGAAATTGATACCAGATATAAAGTAAAATTTTAAAATAAAAATTGAACGAAATAACAATGATAAAAAGACGGAGAAATAATTAAAATAACGAAAAAAACGATATAAAATTTTTTTTTCACCCTCCTACGTCGTTTTTTATTAATGACGCCCTATTTTCCTAAGTTCTACAGACAAAAAGACAACCAAGACAGCTAAGCGTCATTCGATAAAAGGCCCTTAAAGATAGAAAAATAATTAAAATATGCTTTCCCTACATTTTTTCAACCCTATCTATAGCAAAACAAAAACTTCATACATCTGTACTTACATACCAATCAAAGTTTCCCCATAAAACCCGTCATTTTCACGTATGTTTTCAACACTCAAAAAAATATCCTGACCTCAAAAATCATTGAAATACCTAATTTGACTTCTTTCAAAATTTAACCAAGGGATTTTTTTTATTTTAAAAATATTTTTCAGTAATTTCCCTATGAAAAATGAATTATTTTTCAGAAATATAAAATTAAATTATTTATTTCTAGTAAGTTTAAAATAAAATAAGCTGTTTATAATGGCCAAAAGAGCGCAGCAGCTACTGGAGTAAACAAAAAAAAAACACTTCGATTGGGTTTCCAGAGGAATTCCTACATTACCGACAAATAAGAAAGGTTCCTAGTAGTTCTTAAGACAGTAAAAAACACTAACAATCTCATTTTAGTCATATTTTTATCCACTATCTATAAAAAGCAGCACCAGTCAGAGTAGCTACCCTCGCGAAAATTGACACTGTCTGTAATCACCCACTAAATTTCCACAAATAAACCGGCTAAATTACCAATCAGTGCCTAAACCACCCTTTAACTTAAAAAACAAAAATTCCACGATAAACATCAATTAAATCAAGTGTTTTCTATCCAAAAAAAAAAAAAAATTAACTAAATTTCCAGATATTTGAGGTTAAATTATAAAAAAATAAAATGTATAATTTTCTAAAATATTCCATTCAAAGAATACCACAACAAATATTTCGACAAGATTGTCGTTTTAAGGGTCACAGTAAATGGCAAAATATAAAACACATAAAGGCAGAAAAGGATGCGGAAAAAGGTGCACTTTTTAAATCATTTGGTCATCGAATGCGAATTGCAATTCAAGGTATTAATCCATTAATTTTTTTTTTTTTTTTTTTTCAATAACTACCTACTACCTACACTTTGAAAAAAAATTGATTTAAAATGATTGAAATTTTACAGAGGGAAAAAGTACTAAACCTGCACTAAATCCTCAACTTGCAAGTATTATTGCTGAGGCAAAAAGAAAATTTATGCCAATAGCAACAATAACTGGAGTTTTGGAAAGAGCTGAAAAATCAAAATGTCAAGGAACACCTGTAATTGTAGATTTTCGTGCGCCAGGAAATACATATTTTATTCTTAAATTTCTCAGCTCTAATCCAATTAGTTTTAGAAATAATTTAAACACATTATTTCGAAAATCTGGATGTACACCTACTGATGGAAAATCTTTGAATATGTTTAAACACGCGGGATACATTGTAACAGATGTTAAAGATGATTTAGACACAGCGACAAATGATGCAATAGAAGTTTACGCTGAGGAAGTCGAGGAAATTGAAAATAATGGAAAATTCTATCGAGTAAGTATAAAAATCCCTTTTTTTTCAATGCCAAAATATTACTTGAATCTAAAATTAATGAATTCTCAATTTTTTCATAAGAAAATTACCCTTAAATAATTTTTTTTTATATTTCGAATATTTTACCATCTTAATTTTTTGGAAATATCTTACAAATTACAAGGATTTCGAAATTTTTGTATAAGATATTTTTTGTCGTTTATAAAATTCTCTACAAAAAATATTCTCAACAAAAATTCAATAACTCATGTATTTTTGTAGATATTTGCAAAAAAAATATCCTTAAATTCAATTTTTTTCAAGTTTTAAGTATAACATAACGTAAATATATTTCAAAAATAACTAGAAATCCATTTGCTTATGATAAAATCTTAAAATCCACATAATTTACGAGATAAATCCCAAAAAAAAAATCATATCCAACGATTTATTTTGATTTCTAAATATTATACCAATGCATTTTCTCAAATATCTCGAAAACCATTGAGAATTCGACATTTTAACTAAGAATCTTTTTTATCAAGCTTAAAATTCTCTAAAAAAAAGATTCTCAATAAAAATATCGTATCTATTGTTGTTATCAAGATATTTGCAAAAATATTTAAAAAAAAAAACAATTCCTCAACCTCCACATAGTTCTATAAATTTTTTTTTTCCAGTTTACCTGCAGTCCAAACATGATTGACAAAGTCGAGTCGAAATTACAAAAACTAAATTACAAAATCATCGAGTCCAATGAGGAATATATCCCTAATGTCACTGTAAATGTTGCTGAAGATGATTTAAAACGAATTGATACTCTTTTAGGGAAACTAAATGCCTTTGACGAAATAGTTTTTATAACACATAATATTGATCTAGATGAGGACGAGGAGGAGGTAATTAAATCTAAAAATCCCTCTTGAATCATTATTAATAAAATCGCCTAAAACCAACGTCATTGCAACTATCAAGTGTTTAAAAACACGAAAATTGCATTGTTGTAAATATATTATAAATAAACAATGGATACAATTGAATTATTGTGCCCTATGAGGCAGAAAAAAGTTATAAATCATTACCATACCCATGAATATCATTAATATTAGCACCCGGAAAATCCAAAATTATATTATTGGATTTTAATAATAATTTTAATTGTTTTTTCGATTTTTTCACATTTTTTTCTACCTCACTTTTATCATGATTTTCATTTTTTTTTATTACTTTAACGTCTGTACTAACCTCATCAATTTCTCTCTCTTTTTTACTCGATTTTTTCGTTTTTCTCAGCTTTACACTCTCCATCAATTCTTCTTGCACTTGATCACTTGCACAACACTTTGATATTTCGTCCTCTAAATCCACAACTTCTGGTTCATTACGAATTTTACATTTTTTCTTTTTTTTCTTACGTTCGATAATTTCAGCTGAAAAATATCAGAATATAAAACATTTAGTATATAGAATTTTTTTTTTTTTTTCATAATTTTTTAAATATTTTGAAAAAAAAATGGAAATTAAAATCATTTTTACTAAGAATCATTTTTTATAGTTTTCAAAAATTAACTACAAAAAAAGATTCTAAGTAAAAATTTCATTGGTTAAATTAATTTTCAAGATATTTCCTGAAAACTCAGATTGTAATAATTTTTTCTTTTTTAGTCAAGTGATTTTTTGAGGTAAAAATGTTTTTTAAGATGAAAAAATTACCTATGATTGTGGGAGCATCATTTTCCATGTTTTCAGCATCAACGGGACTTGGTTCATCGTCCTCCATCGGCTCTTTTTTGACTTTTTTCAATTTTTTTGTCGAGAGATCAAGATTTGTTTGATTACTTGATTTATCGTGTTCTATCGGCTCATTTTTTACTTTTTTACGTTTTTTAGTCGGCCGATCAATGCTTATTTGATGATTTTGATCCTCGTCCTCCATCAGTTCATTTTTGATTTCTACTTTTGCTTTGCGACTTGATTCTTTGTCTTCCATCAGCTCATTTTTGACGTTTCCCAACGCTTTAGTCGGCTGATCATCATTTGTTTCAAGGGGCAGTAGCTCTGGAAGCTCTTTTTTACCAAAAATATTGGCTAAATCCTTGGAGGAATATTTATTGACATCTTTGCCTCGAGTAAATCTATGATAGCTGAAGAAAAAACCAGAGAAAAAAACATTAATCGACTTCCCAAAAATACTGACTTCCCAAATTACAGTCATTTTTATAAATATTTCAAAAACTACGGAGTTTTCGACATTTTTACTAAGAATTATTTTTGTAGCTTATAAAATTCTCTACAAAAAAGATTTTATACAAAAATTTCGTATCTCTTATAATTTCTAAAATATTTACAAAATAACGTGCTGAATTTTTGGATTGAAATTCTAAAGAAAATACTTACTGCACTCGGGCTCGGCTCTGCCTGGATTTTAATTCCAGAGAATTACCACTGAGATTAGCATCATTAGTCTCAATTTTGTCAGTGTCATGAGCACTTTGAAGCTTTTGCAACAGCTCTTCGTAGCCCTCGTGATGTTCATTCCACAATTTATTTTGATCATCGAATGAGAAGCCAAAACCTGGTACAAAAAATTAAAAAAAAAAACGTTCTTTAAATAATCAAAATTAATGCGAGAAACTGAAAAAAAAAATGTTAAATCTATAATTACCAGCTCGATCATCTTTTAATTTCACTCGGACGTGCTCCTTCATTCCTTGCTCGTTGACTCCAAGGCCTTTTCCACTCGTCCAGCCCATTTTTTCGAGCATTTTCTGCCCAAATTTCGAAGAATCTATAACAATACAAAACAAATTAATCCACTAAACCTTGAAAATACATTAAAGTGCAGGATAAACATGAAATAATTACGAAAAACACGATCAAAGTCACACGACATTGCGATAGTTTTTCGTCGTTTTTCCAAGGTTATTCATAGAAAAACCTTTGCAATTTATGATGTATATTTTTTTTATAACCCACTAGACCATTTAAACAAGTGTTAGATCTGTTTTATACGGAAAATACTCACCATTACTCCACTGCTTGCCTCGTGGATTTAGCGTCCATTTTTGCTTGCGCCGAGGCTCCGCCAACATTGCCATTTTCAGCAATAAATCAGCTTATTTTCGTGCAAAATTCAACACTCAAACCTGAAGCAGGACTTGAGCAACCTTTTTAGTACATTTTTCGTCTTGATTACTCCCACAAATAGCTTTAAAACCCGCTAAAATCCCGAGCTCCGCGTTCTACGTCTATACAACGAGAAAAAAAGATGGCGACTGATTTCATGGCGTCGTAAAATATAAAATATGGCCATGGTAACTCGCGCGCGCTACGCGCCATCATGATAAAACAGAGCATAATTTCGTAAACGAATTTGTCAAACAAACCTGTCGGTAAATAAACTTAAACATATAAAAAAAAAATTTATTAAATAATTAATTGATCAAAAATTAATACCAAAAAATTTAAATTAAATTAATTTGAAAAAAAAAAGATTACAAATAATTTTATTTTGACATTAAAATATTTAATAGTTATTTACATTTTTATTATATATCATTTTTTTTATAATTCACATTAAAAATATTTTTTTAATAATAATATAATAATAATAATAATAATAATAATATAACTGATTTACTATTGCAAGATAAACTCTATTAAAAAACGAATAAAACAACAATTTTT
>MVJL01002386.1:0-26294 GCA_002156465.1 Macrocentrus cingulum | reverse complement strand
AAAAAAAAAAAAAAAAAAAAAAAAAAAAAAAAAGTACTTGTGTCAACTGTACCTCATCCTCTCTCGTCCAGAGTCCCTCGACCTGATTTTTTCTTGGGCAAATATAATGCGTGGACCGTGAAAGGTTGTGAAGCCAACTGAATCCCTGCAAGCTTCCATGAAACATGTAGGGTGATGATATCGTGCTTTGCCGAGGACTGAGAGAGCGAGCGCAGGCAGGGGAATTTGATGAAATGTGCGAGGCGATGTGTAGAGCGCGCATTGAAACGAGTCACGTATAGCTGTGTGTAAAGTAGACACGCGATCGATTTATAGCATACAGAAGTAGAGCTGGCTGATGTTTTGGTGGCAAAGCATCGTTCTCGCGCGCGCATTGGATGGAGGGGGGGGGGGCAAAATGAAAGTGGTGCAGGCCAACCTGCGAGCAAACAATGCAGCCAACGGCTTGTGTATATGATTTACGAATTAAGAGCGAAAATAGTGGCCTGAGAGTCAACGAGCGTATGACAAGCACATTTGCGCTGCAGGACAAGCACTAGCTCGCACACTTGTGCACAGAGCAGTTGTTCGTCAAGGGGTGCGAACAAATTTGCATGAATTTGCATGGAGGGGCAGCAGCCTGACGAAAGCTCATGGAGGAGGAGGAGGAGAAGGAGGAAGAGGGTTGCTTGCCATTCAGCCAGCGGTCAAGTTGGCTGAGGTCGTTTGCGTTGGCGCAAAGGACGCGCGTCGCTAGCAGCAAAGAAGGGGGACACCAGCGACGCGAGGTAGAGGAGTATGCTAGCAGTAGGATGCCGCCGCGGCGTTAGTCTCGCCCCGGGTAAAGTTACGGATGCTGCGCCCAATGTGCAAGGGCCGTGGTTCTCGAGTTGTCGAAGCGATCATGACAACCACGAGCCCAACCACACCAGCAAAACTGTGCTCCAACGACAGCCAGACTTTCAGTCTGTGATGAGAATCACGCCTACAATCAAGCTCTACGGTACATAGTCAGTGACTTAATTTAAATATCGCGACCCGCTACTGTTGCTGCTTTTAATAATAATGATGATGATGACGATGATGACGACGACGACGACAACGAATGATGATAATGATATAATGATGAAGATGATGATAATGATGATGATAACAATGATGATAATGATGATGATGACGATGATGGTGATGATGTGAGCATGTGGAATAGGTCGCGCGAAAAGTCGCGGGCTTGGTCAATAATACGACACGTCGTCTCTCGTCTCTTTGAGATTGCGAGTGATTGAATATGCGCCACAGAGCTGATGCTACACTACTGTAATTTCATAGGACGTGGCTCGATGATTTATTCAAGACCTTCGCACTGCGTTGTGTGGTTTCGCAGTATAATACTGCCATCACTCTGCACGTGTCCCTGTGCTGTTTTACACACGTGTGAATGTGTCAATCACTCGCAAACTCAATCTTTATAATACTCTCTATACACTATAATTTCTAATTGGCTTTCTACTTTTTTTGCTGCCCACGTTGTGAAATAATTATACACGATAATGAGACAAAATTAGCCGAGTGTCGTGTATATGTGTGTGTGTGTGTGTCATAGTGACCTTCGATTCCTCGCGCGACACCATTTAATTAATTATAATTATAATATAGTCAAGGATTTAATGTATATATATATATATATGTATAGTCTGAAGAACCACGTGTGTTACTGTGTTTCGCAGATGTCGTCAGGCCAAGGCAAGACGTTGCTCCATACTGCTACAACGACGACGACGACGACGACATTGTGGCAAAGGAAACGACGCACCGGGCAGCGGATTAATTGGAGCCTGATAATTACACTGGCGTTCACGAGACTGCCCACGGTGTTGGCCAACTGTGAGCTGGCTGAGCTGACCTGTCGAGACGGTCACTGCGTGCCGCAGGATGCCTTCTGCAATGGTCGTGATGATTGCGGTGATGGAAGCGACGAGCCGCCACTCTGCACACCCTGCAATCGTACCTATCACGGTCGAGAGGGTCGCACATATGAGCTAGACCTTCCACGGCCCACCGAAGCGCGTCTACCCTTTCTCTGTCACTTGACCTTTACTGCGGGAGGACCTGGCCACGGAGAGCTCGTTCAATTACTGTGGGATGCCTTTAGCATTGGCCGACTTGAAACAGTGACCGGTGACGCAAACGAGCCCATCTACTCCAGTTGCCCCGAGGGTTCTCTCCAGCTGGCAGAACTTGGGCGACCCTTTACCGGCGGGTCTTGGTGCGGGGCTGGCGAGGGACATGCCTCGTACTACAGCGAGACAAGTACTGTGACTGCGTCAATCAGGCTTTTCCATGCTCCATCGTCAGTTCCGTTTGAATTTCGGCTTCGCTATCGTTTCATCTCGCGAAATGAGGCTGTCGCCCGTCTTGGTGCTCCGGGCTTGGCAATTGAGCGGGGCTCACCCGTTCCCGGTACTTATTGTTCCCGCAACTTTTACGAGTGTCACAAGAAACAGTGCCGCGTGCAGAGTCCAAATTATCCGGGCGAGTATCCGAGAAACGCGAGCTGTCTCATTACCGTTCGGCAGAAATTTGTGCCGACGTGCAAACACGCGATGATATCTGTTAAAGCTGGCAGTGGAGCGGCGGGCACTGTCGCCCCCGGAGTATCATCAGTTATTCATGGTTTTTCTGGCTCCACCTCATTCAATGCCACTGGCACTACCAATTTAACGATATCTAACGATTTTATTGACGGAGGACACCTCTCGTACAATTCTAGCAAACTGAGTGTCTGGCAGGACTGTCCACCGGAAAAGGATCGTCTAGTTTTTCGGGACGGTCCCCGTCTAGAGGATGCAATTCTTCTCGTTTACTGCGGTGGACCTCTGCCAAGAATAACTGCACGTGGACCAGCAATGCTCATAGAATTTCGCAGTTCCTCCCTCGCTATTCCGCTTGGCACGTCATCCATGCGACTCGAGCTCGAGATTCCAGTTGTCTACGTGGACTCGGACGGTCTGGACTATGCCCGCGGTGATCAGGGCTGTAATTTCTTTGTCAATGCCACGGCTAAACGCAGCGGGGTTTTTCGTGCACCGCAACACACTCTTCCACTTGGCTCTGTTTGCACCTGGAATATCCGGGGTGCTATTGGTGACCGAGTTTGGGTCTACTTTTCGTCCTTTACCCAGCGAGACTTGACTGGCGCTGGCTTTGACAATGCCAGCTACTTCCAGAACGACAGCGGCTATATCAATCGGCCGTGCTCCGTGCGAATGACTCTCTGGGATGGTCCCCCAAACACGGGAATTTCGATGGCAAGTTTGTGCGACGATACACCGCGGTTGTGTGCCCACGCCGCACTCAGAAATTCCACTCGGTCTACACGACCATGCACCATGCAGGAGAGCTACTTTACGACCACACCGACGCTGTCGTTGCGGATGGAAACACTGCCGGGTACGGCGCTGCGCAACATCAATTTCCAAGTAAATAATAAACAAATATTTTATAACATATCCAATTACTTATGATATATATTATTATTATTTTTCATCTCACAGGCGCGATACGAATTCATCTCAACTGTGCAGGGCGGTGAGGTGTGGGGCGACGGGGTCTGCAGTAGAATTTGGCGGCGAGTAAAAACCGGCCAAGTTTCGTCGCCCCGTGATGTTCGACTGTTTGGCCGAGGCGGCAATTCAAAGCTCGAGTGCAGCTACAGGATTGAAGCCGGTTCCAGTGAACGTATCCGATTGACAATTCATAATGTGAGCCTTGGCGAGGCGACAAATTGTATGAGCGAGCCGGATGTACACTCGGGCCGACCCAGATGCATTACCGAGATGGGCTCGAGGGATGCCAAGCTCATGCTGTTCGAAGTGCCATGGCGAGATGTAAAGCTGGCGCGAGCCTGCCTGTGTGACAACAGCTCTCATTTACCCCTGACTCACATATCTGTCAGCAAAGCACTAGAGATAACATTTGTGGTGAATCAGCAGGCACCCTACGAGGACTTTGAGACTCTTTTCTTCTACGCCAGCTTCGAACTTATCCACATGCCCGAGTGCCCGCGCAAGCAGCGCCTTCGCGGTGAAGGTGAGTTTTTCGTTTTTCTTTTTTTTTTTTTACTCAAAGTATTTCTATATATATTTGGACACACCAAACGCGAATATTTAACTGATGGTACGTGTGGCAAGGGGGAAAAAATATTGAGAAGCTCTGAGCGGATCAGTGTTGTGAAGAACTGCGTCGATATCCCGATATCAGGATACTTGTCGATAAGCCACTTGGCTTTTAAGAGGTACAGCGTGCAATAACCCAGCAGTGTGTCTCTCTGCACTATGCTGTGTATAAGTACATGTATAGTAGTCTGTTTGTATATATTGTGGCCAATCTGGCGACTTGCCCCATAAATATGCATACAAAAATATATGTATATAAAAATAATGCAGACAGAGTGAATGAGATTCTCTCTTATACGTTATTCTATCGCATAATGAACTTAAACTCTCTCTCTCTCTCTCTCTCTCTCTCTCTCTCTCTCTCTCTGCAATTATGTTAATCACTGATGGTGAATTTATTCAACCTGCGCACAGGCGGCGAGTTGAGGTTCATCGCACCACCACTATCACGCCCCGATATCTTCTGTGAGGGCATGCCCTGGCTGGTTGAGGCTCGTGACAATCGCTCGCTCTTTGTGCTGAGTTGGGGTTGGTTCATGCCGCTCGATCCAATTCCCGTGTCGTCGCCGGTTGTCAGCCCGCCCTCGCACCCAGACACCGATCCAGCCACCAAGTGTCCAACTAGCAATCGAATTCTTCTCTACTCCGGCTGGCCGGTGAGATTGCTAAAGGTTGTGTGTCCCGCAGAGCCAGGTGCGCGTGACTACAATGTCCACGTCTTTTCGGAGGAGTGGTCAATCCTCTCTGGTCACTCGGACGAACAGTGGCTTGCACCACCGCGCCCTGCGGCACTTCTCATTGAATTTGTGTCCCGCGAGGCAGGTCACGCCGCGGCTTCGTGGCTCGAGATCTCCAAGAGTCGTTCGGCACTGCGTCGTCAACTGCGACTGCCCGGCCGAAGCACAGAAAATGACACAGGGCTGAGTGACTGTGTTCACACGTGTCCTGAGCTTGGCGCGTGTATTGCCGCGAGCCTGTGGTGCGACGGGCGAATTCACTGTCCCTCGGGACACGACGAGGCCAATTGCGGAAGTGGCGCGAGGCTACTTGGTTTATTACCGCCTGGAATGTGGCTGGTTGTGGCTGGAGTCGCGGGAATCGCCACTGCCTTTGCCTGTCTCTTAACGATACTCGTGTGCAAGTGAGTACTAGCTTAATTCACTCGCCAGTCGTGGACGACATATAATTAATTGAGAGGTTTATTGCAGGTCACGAGCGCGAGCCAAGCGACTGTGCTACTCGGACGATCTGCGCCGGCCAAGAAGAGCGCCCACTGAGGAATCACTGCTGAGCTCTTGACAGCAAACTCCCGGTTTCGTGGAGTATATCCATGTAGACCGGGAGACAACCGTTTAGCAGATGAGGCAAGACACATCGTTGCGTGCTTTGCCGTCCAGTAATTTTACTCGCCGTATGTTCGTCGGGCAATAAAGGTGATTATACATCGATAGAACGTTATATACGAGAGGATGATAATTGTGGATTTGCACAAAACGTGTCTTACAAAATTTTATCGTTGCAAAGAGTCTCCGCCTTCAAATCATCATCCATCCCTTTAAATTGTTTATTTCTTATTTGGTGTGAAAAAAAAAAAAAAAAAAACAGAAAAAGGTAACATTAATCTGACGACGATATTACTACGATATTTTAAAGACGCTCTGAAATACTTAATACCTATAAGTATAATAAGCAGTAGGAGATTAAAATTTTGTCGTCTTCCTGCGCGCGCGAATAAAACAAAAAAAAAAAAAACAAACAAACAAAGAAAAAAAAAACAAAGAAAAAGCTTTAAACTAAACTGTTGTGGTACAAATGCGCCTGATTGTCCCTCGGGGCAGAGTGGCGTCCTACCTACTGCAATTAAAATCTTACATTTACTGCGCGAGAGTAATCAATTAAATACTCAAATATTTATACGAGATTATAACTTCACACACATGCTCGTTATTCCATAACGTTGGAAAGTATTGTAGAGATTATAGTTGAAGAGAGAGAGAGAGAGAGAGAAAAAAATTAGAGTTATAGTTCTTCTTTCTACTGCGCATCATTCAATGTGCACGTCGTAAAACATATAAGTAGAGAAGATATAAAAAGAATGTAGAGAGTAAGATGATTAATAATAAAATACTGCCGTTGATACAGGTGGACGAGGGTATAATTAATAATTTAATAAAGACGAAAAAAAAAAAAAAAAATTCAATCATGTCGTCAGGTTCACAAGTCACAAGAGTAGCCGTCAAGGAATTTTGGAGAAGAGTTCCTCTGTGTTATATTCACGCTCTAGCTCATACTATACATTCATCCCAAGTATTATTCGCAGTTAAATTCTATATATACGTATATACCTCCAGGGTTGTGTGTGTATTATCGAGTCTAAGAGTCTATAACAATACTTTGAAGGTGTTTGTTATTATTTATTGTACTGCATGATTGACACGATTTTTACGGCCTCCGTCGACCAACAAATCCCGAACGAATATTATATACACGGTTAGAAAATATGTATAAATGCATATTGTGCGTGTGTGCCTACGCGTTACTCTATGTAAATAATAGATTTGGCTGTGATACGAAAAAAAAAAAAACAGAAAAAAGAAAATAAAAACACGAGAGCTGCGAATGTTAATTTTATGTACACAAATATATATAAGCTAGCAAGTTGGCTCTTCTCCTTACATTTCTTCTTGCGGAGAAAGTATGGGTTATACGTAACTAATTAATTAATCTATAAGAGATGCGGTGTACTATTGGAATAAATATAACGTTGGATGAAGACAAACAAAAAATAGAGAAACAAACAAACAAACGTGAATTGACACAAGAGGTGGGGGAAGGAAATCTTTATGCAATTTTTCATTGTACTTATATCAAAATAATACAAAAATGAGTCGTTGATATTAAATTCATTCTATATTACAGAATTCATTGTAAGGGAAAAAAAACTCATCTTTTTCCATTTTCAAACTTCACAAAGATGATCATTGATATAGATGTATAAGAAAAAATTGTAGTAAACAATTATTAAGGGTATAATTGTAGAATTAAGAAAATGAAAAAGTCGATAGAACTTACAAAAAAAAATCAAATAACAATGAAAAGTATTAAATGTTCCAGAACAAGTGATGACATGAGGAAGTAGTATATAGGTATAATAGGTGCACGGGTCAAAATTAAATTATTTAGAATTAATCTTAAAAATTGAAGATAAAAAAAATATATATTACACTAGGAATGTTTTCTTCTGATTGTAGACATGAAAACATCTCATAACTTTTTATTTTATTCATCATTTCTTCACAAGAGTGCATCACACAATTTCTATGATGTCATCATAACGTTTTCACGGAAACTGTATAAAATTACGACTGCCATATAATCTAACAACCACACTGTGAACGTTATTTTAGCCGAGGGAGTAATAAACAATAGGACGTAAAATCAAGAAGATTATTAAAGAACAAAAATATATACATCTATAGGACTTTTAGAATTTGTTAGAACACACACACACACACACATACACACTTATTGTGTTACATTTTTTACCAACTTTTAGAGACTTGTTTATTTATTGACTGTTTTTTTATTGTTGTTGTTGTTGTAGAACACTGCACTCATTGTACGAATAGAAAACTAAAAAAAAAAAAAAATCAACAATTTAAAATAAAGCGATATAATTAAAATTTTTTCCCTTTTTTTTTAAATTTACACATGTCTGCAAAAAAATACTTATATTGACAAGACTCTAAAAATCCCCCATTGCAATCTTATAAACAATTATTTTGCCACAATTTGACTCAAGTATTGGAGGGAAATTATTCAATCAATTAATTTGTTGACAGTGTAGTAATGTAAATAAAAAAAATGCTCCAGGTGAGGCTCGAACTCACAACCCCGGCATTGCTCACGTAAACTGTCTTATAAGTACCGTGCGCTAACCAATTGCGCCACTGGAGCAGTTGGTGCTACAGCCTCCTAAGTTTACCTATAACGAGAATTCCAATTAAAACGAGATTTTTTTATTTTTTAGCAAATCATCCGTTACCAAAGTCATCTGAACACAAAATACGACCCCTAAAACCGACAAAAAGCTTCAAACCTATTAAGTAATAAAACTGGTGGAAATTTTTTTTTTTCTTTACCAAGCATTGGCTCGATACGTCATTTGTCGTCGGCAAAATAGGAATTTATATTTTTACGTCTAGAGAGAATTTAAGAGAGAGAGAGAGAGAGAGAGAGTAAAATAGGAATTTATATTTTTACGTCTAGAGAGAATTTAAGAGAGAGAGAGAGAGAGAGAGAGAGAGAGAGAGAGCTAGAGTGAATCAGGTGGTAGATATGTAGTGCGTGGAGGTAGAGAGAGAGAGAGAGAGAGAGAGCTAGAGTGAATCAGGTGGTAGATATGTAGTGCGTGGAGGAGTTTATTACGTCGACAGTGCACACGAAAACTGTGTGTTATTTCCTTAAATGTCATTATAATCTGCCTTGGTGAATTTATTTTCCGTATGACTTTCAAGGGTATTTTAGCCATTTATACGGGGGTACAGTTGTTGGTTATGTTTGCCATACCGTAATTGACGTGTAATTTTGCGACGTGAAATTCGCATATCAATCAAACGTCAATCTCGCGATATCATTCAAGTAATATCTCATTGCTGTCATCTACATGATATTGCTCATCTAACCTGAAAGGTACTAGTCACTCGGTGATTGACATTTAACCGGGTCACTTTGCTTTTTATATATGTATGTCAACAGAGTAAACTCTATAGCTAGGTATATCCAAATACAGATGAGTTTTTCTGACATTTATAGATGTGAAATTGACGATGAGTTGGTTTGATGCCTCGGGATTCGCTAATCTGGCAAAGTCAGCCTTGAAGGAGGCCCAAAAAACAATTGACAAGGCACTCGACATCAAGGACGAGGAGCAGAGAGCCACGGAAACTCCAGTGATCGACGAGACGAATTTTTTTGCCGCTTGGGGCATAAAAAATGACGAGATGACCAGTGTACCACCAAGCACCAAGCAAGACATGAGTGTGTGGGGCAGTTTCACCGGGTCATTTTTCGATACTCCCCGACCGCGCGATGATTTGGAAAAATTCTCACGAATCTCGGGATCATTTGATGAAACTTTGCGAGAGACAACGTCCATTACTCCGTCAATTTCTCTTCCCGATCGATTGACACATGTAAAAGAGGATGCGGAAAAAATATCTCGCGAATTTGCGATTGAGGCTGAATCGTGCAAAAGCACTGCTAATAAGCAGTCGCTACTAGCTCATATAGTCAATCGAGTGTCGATAGTATCATTGGAAAGTGATAAGAAGAGTTCAGAGAGCGTGGAAATTCTGGGCTCTAGATCTGGGACCAACACTGACTGCACAACTACGCCCGATTCGGAAGTTGTATCTGCAACCGAGTCACTGAGTCCGTCGACTCTCGACCATAAGAGAAACTCTGAATCTGTGGAAGTGCTACCGGACAGTCTGGTGACGTCGCCAAGCTCAGTGGAAATCATTGATGATAATTCTCGAGCTGAGAGTCCATTTTTATCACCAATCAATGCTTCCATAGAATCACCCGACGCGACAACGTCCTTTGAGCCGGAGACTGAGTCGCTAGCGGCCGACTCATCATCCGATATATCGCCGTATGCATCGCCCATGGTAGAGTCCAAGGCTCATAAAGTGACGGAGAATGCGGATATTTTATCTAGTCAAGTCCTGTCATTCCCACTGGCTGTTATGGAAAAATCAGCGTCTCCCATGGTGGTCACGGAAATTCTACAAACAACCGACGAACTCGACGAAATTAGCCAGGCCGAGGATTCTTATACATCGACATCCGAGGTAACAATAATGACGGTGGCAATGGACACGTTTCAGCAGCCATTGGAAGTGAAGACAATTAATGACAGCTATCCGGAAGCTTTACAATCAAGCTGTCCAATGACTCTAAGCAGTGGTAATCAATTGGATATCACTGTAGACTCGTTGAAAGAATCAAAACACAGTCTGCATTTGGATTTGGCGCCAATTACCACGCAGCCCATCCGAAAAACCGAGAGTCTCGCCGAGAAAATCGAGACCTTTGATCGTGACTTGGTAAAGAGCGCGACAATAGAACCTCTAAATTCGTCGGTGGAAGATCAGACTGATTATTCGACGCTAGAACATCACCAGTCAATGACAATGCTTACAGACTCGAGTTGTGAGGGCACACTGGTAGACACAAGCTCTGAGGACAATGTACCTCTAAAAAATATGCAAAATGTCGATTCAGAGACGGAGGAAACCTCGTTAACATCGAGTTCATATGTGAAAAATATGCTGGCCGACGCAATGGTGGACAAGAGTGAAATTATGGGTGACTTGGAGCGACAGGATGTTCCGGTATGTCGGGGTAATTCACCCATTTCCTCCGAGAGTCGGTCGGATCTCGTAAAAATTGGATCAGATCATGCGAGCGGACACACGAGCGGTGACGAGTTGGAGACGACAACGTCCAGTGATATTGAAATCATTTCCAGCCCCAACGGAGACTCGAGTTCCACTCAATCGCGTCAAAGTCCGGCAAATTTGCATGGTCACAAGAACAGTGACCTTCTAACCAAGACTTTAAAAACCCGCGGACATTCGCGAGAGTTGAGCGAAATCAGCATAGGCTCGGACGATGGTGGGACAGAGATGGAAAAATTACGAAAACGAGTTCAAGAGATGAATGAAATTCTGGAGGTGCGAGAATCTAAACTAATTGACGTGAGTCGAATGAACATGGATTTGCAGGAGCAAAATAGCCACCTGAAAATGCAACTGGACGGTTGGGAAAAGCGTGCAGAGCAGCATCAGGATCTTTACTCAATCACTGACGAGTATACTCAGCGAATGTCCGCACTGGAGAAGAAATTCCAGCAATCAATTCGCGAGCGAGATGTTTTAAAAGATCAGTTGGAAGTTTTACGCAAGGATTTAATTGGCCAGGTGTCCTCGGCAAACATTGAAAAGGACGAGATGATCAAGCAGTTGCGTGAAGAGGGCGAGAAGCTGAGCAAACAGCAATTGCAACACTCAAACATAATAAAAAAGCTTCGTTCTAAGGAAAAGGAAGCTGATGCGACACTGCAGAATCAGAAGGAGCAACTGGAGGAGCAGAGTTTAGAGCTAGATCGATTAAAACGCTCGCTAAATGCTAAAGAGGAGGTTGAACGCAGTCAGATTGAGGCAGTGCACACGCTGACAGCGCGTGTTCGAAAGCAGGAGAAAGAAATTTCTGTCTTGCAGGAGAAATTAGACAACACGACGCACAAGATGAACGCATACAAGATGAGTTTAGACGCGGCCAAAAGCGAGTTGACTGAGACAAAATTGAATTTTACAGCGGCAGAGGAAGAGTTAAAGCAGGCGCTAGACAATGCAGGCGAGTCCTGCCGTTTGTTTGCCCAAGTTGAAGATCTAAAGGCACAACTGCGACAGACCGAGGAGAGTCACGCGAAGCGGATAGACGCGCTGAAACAGGAGAACAATGATCTTTTAAAGCGGCTAGAAGCCGCAGAGGCACGCAGCGAGGAACTTTCAGAATCTGTGTCTCTGGTGACAAAGCCGCTGCTTCGACAGCTGGAGCAATTACAGGCCAATCTGGCGCAAAAATCCAATAGCTATCTCAAGCAGGAAAAGCTCATGTCCGAAAAGATTGACGAACTGCAGACAAAATTAGAGAACACGGTTGCAACCGATCGCACACTTGCCGAGGAAAATTTAACTCTAAAGTCAAGGGTATTTAGTTTGGAATCGCAAGTAAAACGAAAGGACTTGGAGCGAGAGAAGATGGAAGAATCCTGCGAGAGTTTAAGAGTTGAGAGTGCGAAATTGTCCGCGGAAATAGAAAGATTGCTCGGGCAAATTGACACGAAGGAAATGGCATATCGGAGTGAGACGAAAGAGTTGAGGCGAGAGATTGACTCATTGCGAGAGAAGATTTCTGTGGAAAAGGCGGCAATTGACGCGGAAAAAAGGAGAAATAATCCAACGCACGAACATCAAGCGAGTGTTGGTGATGATTTACGTGTCAGTCCAACGTCTAGCATCAGGCGGGACTCTATTAGCAGTACAAACAGCGTTTGGCTCGCGGTAAACTTTATAAAAATTTATCACATTTAATACAAATAAAATAAATACTTATTTACAGTTTAGTGATTCGATGTACGACACAAACTCCGGACGATTTCCCAACGTTTACGATGGCTTGCGAACAAGCACCAATACCACGTCGACAATAGAAACTCTTCAGGCACAGCTGAAAGCTCGAGAAGGTACTGTGTCAGTCATTAACAATCAATTAATTAAATAAATAAATAATTTTTCTTTTTTTATAGGAGAAATACAGACTCTACAGTGGGAAATGTCGAGACGAAATGCCGAGCGTGATGTTTTAAATTCTGAACTCTCAAATCTGACGATTAAAGTGGAGGAATTGAGCATTAAATTATCCGAGGTAGAGGCGCTGAATGAGAATTTAAACGAAGTCCAAACTCGCTATGATGCATTGCTTCAAATGTACGGGGAGAAGGTGGAGGAAACTCAAGAATTACGGCTGGATCTTGAGGATGTGAAGGAAATGTATAAAACTCAAATTGATCAACTATTGAAAAGGGACTCTTGAATGTGCAATATGTGATTGAAAATATTAATTAGGAGAGGGTTGCCAAGGGATGTTCAAATTTTATTCTTATGTATTTTAGATATAATAATGCTTTCTGTCACTTGAATATCGGAAAGTCAAACTGTTGGATTAGTTTGAGAATTTCTCAAGTATTCAAAATATTTGTAAATATATATATATAATTATACTGAAAAAGAAAAAAAGAAAAATCTGTGATGTTTCCTTGACAATGCTCGTGGCAATTTAATAAATTAAATATTATTTTATAGAGGAGATAATAATATTAATCGAAAATTCATGTTTTGAAATAATTTTATTGATAATTTACCGGCGCCAATATGAAATCGGGATTACTGTTATAAATTTAAAATGAATTAATAGACAATAATAGTTTTAGCGTGATAAAAACTGCTACTTAGTTGTTTAAATTGAAAATTTTTACTTCCAGGAAATTATGAGATTGTCACAAGTACTTATTCGCCCACAACTAAATTTAAACTAATACAAGTACTATAAGAGAGAGTGAGAGAAAGAGAGAGAGAGAGAAAAAAAAGAAAAAGTTACAATATAAGCACCGATGCAATTAAATCCCACATCATATTATCGAGGAATCCTTGCACCAGATGGCAACAATTTACTCGAATTTTTCCACGCTTTAAAATTAAAAAGAAGAAAGAAAAATTCCATTTTTTACTTAGAACTACAGTAAATTGTGTGTCGACTTATATAGAAATGTAATCTTATTGTTTAAGGGCTAATAAATTTACGGCGCCGCTTTTTTTTCTCGAGAAATACAATTTTTTTTATTACTTATTACTTTTTTTTTTTAATCACCATTGAACTTAAAATCGTCTGAGCGTACACTACAGGTCCGAATAAAGGGCGACACGGCGAAATTTTTTTTTTTTTTTTTTTTTTTTTTTTTCATATTTCGCAGCGAATGACATAAGTAAGTATGACTGGTGGGAATTTCTTATATTCTAAATAATTAATATCGATTTATAAAGAGCATTACCCACCGGTATTAATTGACGCTTGAAATACGGTCACAATTAAAAGAAAAATAAAAAAAAATTCGATCCAACTGCAATAAGTCAAAATAATTATTATTGGTGATTTGACGATGGAGGAGAAAAGTGCGCCAGGCAGAGCTAAGCGCTAGAGTTAACTTTCAATCACACAACGTGCGGAAGCTGCGGATCAATGTTACACTCATTTTGGGCGCGCGCATCCGCCGGAATTTCCAGCGCTTTTGGTACATTTGACTTGTCTTGAATGTGGACAAGGTGGCAATACGCATCCACACACAGCCTGTGTCGATTTGGTTGCCCCTTCAGAGGTTGAGAGCAGGGCGACACACGGATTTAGCGTGTGATTATTAAACGAGAGTTGAACCCAACGACGCGGCTGCGCCGGCATCCGCTCGTTCACACCCACGGAGTCCAACCTTCGTAGAGGAGAGCCAGGTTGTCGGGGCTCTGTGCCTCACGGATCACATATTCCACCTGCTCGGCCGGTGTATATTTGCGCGATCCATTGGGATCGCGACCCTCCAACTTCATGCGCACTCGGCGCCACACGTTTAGCGCATAGGCATTTCGTTCTTGCACGGCTGTACATATAAAGCAAAATTAAATTTATAATAATTAATCGTGAGATTAATCGATAATAAAAATATATACCTTTGCCTGTGGTAGGATCCCTGGCCAATGGAATTCCCTTCTGCGGGCTGAGACACACATTCGTATCCTGTCTCGCGGGTTTTATTGTCTTTTTCTTTATGTCATCGGTGATTTGCTTGTTCCTCACAGCAGGCTCAGCGGCAAATTCCACTAGCTCGTCATAAATCACGGGTATCTTGGTCGACAGAGTGTCCAGCACGACTTTCATCTCAATCACGCGATAAAACTCAAGAGAATCGGCCTCTAGATCCTTTACAAGCGTGGAAATACTTTCTATGAATGCGCGATACTCGGCAAGAAACTCTGGTAATCCTGTGACATCGTCCTGCTTGAGCATGGCTCGAAGAAGGACTCGAATATCAGTCATTAGACGATGATGCTCTGCCAGGACGTTTTGAAGCTCAGCAGTGCGCTCACGAACACGTTCGCACACAACTCTATGAAGTTCCTGCTTTGTCTGTACTGTCTTTTGACCCTCGATAATAGCGTCAGAAATTAATTTTTCTGCGCATCGCAGCCAGTTTGCATCAATGTTGTTCTCGAGCTGAAGAGTTTCTACTAAATTTTCTTCAATGGGTGACACAGTGATGGATAAATTTGTCCGTAGACGGCAGCTCTCCTCCCACTGCCTAAGCAGCTGCATAAAATTCGCGTCATGCGTCACACTCTCTGAAGTTTTGGTTCTCAGTGCCTCGTAGTGAAGAATTGAGTTGCATGTAGTAGTAATGATGAGAGCAAGATTTCTTTGTTGGGTGAGATTTTCATTGGAGGCAAGAACTGCATTGTCAAATGCCGCCATGACCTCGACTAGAGCTGGATTTGCGCCTGCAGCCCACTTTAAGCGTTGATTAACACTGGCAATGAGGTTTCGTTGCTGTTCTCGAGCCTCACACACGCGTGACTGCAGGCTGGAGAGTGCCGTGGCAGTTTTACGAAGTTCAAGCATAAATGTTGGTCGGTTAAGAGGATTTAAAGTATTCAAATTTGCTCGGGCAAGTATGAAACTGTCTTCGTGAAGCCAATGATGAGCGGTAAATTGAATTTGAAGTCTTTGAAGTGTGGCTCGAGTAATTTCGGCAATTTGCTGTGCCACCGCGGCCATTTGTTTTCTTCGCCAAGTTGCCTCAAGTGTGCTATTTATCACACTGGCTTGTCCAAAAACCGAGCCCGTAAATACACCAGTTTTCAAACAAGTGTCAACCATTTTCCGACACAATTCTTCCGCCGACACCTTACTCTCGGCACCAATATCCCTCTGCTCAATTTCACCAGTAACATTTAGGCCTGCACGCTGCATCAGGAAGCAAAGTGCAATGGCAAGCGTCTGCGAAGTGACTCCAAGCAGCTGGCGCGAAACATAATCCGCCGTAAATGTCTTGACCGGTTTATTTAGACGCTCGTCATCGTAAATGGTCACGGGACCCTTGCCGGCTCTAAATGCATTGGCGGTCTCGCGACACATAATAAAAAAGTCTCGAATTGTAAGAAGCCGCTTGATTAAAAAGATGTCGTCCAAAATACGGCGTGCACCCTCGTGGAAAATTGGCACAGCAATTTCCTTTGCCTCACGAATTTGATCAATTTTTCTCCAACACGTGGGAATATTCAGAGTGCTCAGGCTGGAAACTAATGCATTTGCCTCGACCTGAAGCTTCTCAAATAGTCCATTGAATCCCATAAGAAGCATTTGCCCAGGTGTGAGAAATTCTGCGTCCGTCATTTCTTGATTGTCGGCCGATCTTGAGAGCAGTGCATCGAATCTCTGTCTCACATTGGCCACAAGGCTTTGCATCAGATGGTGCGGACTCTCCATGTCCATTACGGTAAATCGTAGATGCATCTCGAGTTGTGCAAGTACATCGCCCAAAGGTACTTCCGTCAGTCGAATAATTTCATCGACTTCATTAATCATCATTATGACACTTGGTTCCTCGGTCATAATTGTCTTGAGTGCTTCAGGAAGAATAATCATGTGGAAGTTATAATTGAGGTCTTGAAGGCCCTTGTAAATAGCATCGGCACTTTTTAGACAATTGAATGCACGAGTAATCATAATTTCATCTTGTAGCTCATTTTGAATTGCCCTTGAATCAGTTGGAATAAGATTAGTTAGTTCAACGATGAGGGAAGACATGAGACGCATTTCATCGAGGAACCAGTCGCCGTCGCGTGACGTTAAATCTACGAGACACTCGCCGGCACACTTGGCCGCACCCTCAATCATTAGGTAACGTTTATTGAGCGTACACAGTGCCGTGATGTTAACACACTCTAGAGCCTTATCTGCATTTTTCTCTCGCCGCAGGAACGTCTTAATTTGCATCATTATCTCGGCATAGGTCGTCTCAATACAATTCTGTGCCTCGGGCAGTCCCTCGTTTGCTACCATGCGTTCGTAAGATTTCTTGTAGCGATCATTTACGTCATTCATAATTGTCTGCATTTGATAGGAAAAGTTAGTAACTTGCGCAACATGTGCATCAGTGACCGAGCCCGTCTCAAAGTTTGACTCAAATTCACTCATGATCTCTTGACAGGTGTTTAATGTGCCTGTGGCGAGTAGTTTAGTCGCCCAAGAGTGATAAACAACTGAGCGATGCTGAGCTAACGAGCTAAGCGGATACAGGCAGCAAATTGCCGCATATTGAGTCAATAAATCGAGACTACTGCGAATTAAAAGTGCCTCTTGCGTGGCGAGTTGTGTTAAATCATTCTCCGACTGTTCACACTGTACAATCATTGAGCTCTGTCCGGCATTTTGTAAAAATTCTTTTACCAAATCAAACACCATGTAGTCCTCGCGAGTTGCAGTCGTCGCACCAAATTCCGCGAGCCATCGCGCCAACTGCGGTCCACGAACTGCAGCCAATGCAATATTGTGCATACTGATTTGCTTCTCACACTCGTCTATTTTTTCTTTGAGCGCGCACATGGCCTTGTCATGCGTATCTTTTGTTCGCTTGTACGTGTTATATCGCGTCAAAATCGAGTAGAGTGAGTGACTGCGCCCAATGGCCTGCGCCTCTTTTAGCAGTCCCAATTGCTGATGGCGATCCTGCAATAGTTCTTGACACTGCTTAGAGATCTCATTTGTCTGTAGCCACTCGGTCAACTGTTGTGAAAGCATTGTAAAAACTTTACTCATTAATTCACGATTGGTTTGCCACTGCACTCGAATTTCCGAAAATCGCACGACAAATAGCGCGCGTGTAAGCTCCTTCTCCAACTGTTTTCGACTAATTCTCGTGGATTTAACCCGGGTCTGACATCCGCCATAGCTGGCGATTGTGTTTTCACCGCCTGCTCGCCAATCAACAAGAGGATCATAAACAAAGGCCTCCAATAGAGTTAAAAGTGTCTCTCGACCGCGACGCATAACTCGCAGCGTGTGTTCACATGCCAATCGGAATATTCCCTCAACTCCAGTGACTCCCAGGGCTGCTTTGATATTTGGAGTCATGCGAAAAGGAACCTTTTCTGGCACACGCAACGTCTTGCCCTTCTCGAAGCACACGTTGTAATCAATGTGGACAACTTCGCCGGTTGCCAGGTCCACGAGTACGTTGTCCAAGTGCCGATCACCTAGGCCAATAATGTAACCGATTATCGACATTACGGCTACAGAATAAGAGTAACTTTTTGTTGCCTGCCACCAGTGTCCAGAGTTAATGCTTTTGCACCAGATTTCATTGGCCAGCAGAGTTTTTGGTGTTTCTGCTGTTAACTCTGAGAGAACTTGCTTTAAAATTTGCAGAGGCCACTCTTTTCGGTTTTCCAGGGGGATACTGCGCTCCTTGAGCAGCGGTGCTAATTTGTTGTAAAAAAGCTCAGAAGGTCGCATAACTGCCGCTGCCGCTGCCGCTGCCGCCATCGTTGTAGCGTTGCCGGGACCTCGAGTAGCCGCCATGGCACGTTCGCGCTGCTGCCAACGCTTGTAGAGCGCAAAAAGCGGCGTTACACCGTCCACCCACTGAATTAGACCCGAGCGTGGACCTAGAGGTATAACCGAGTAGTGTCGAGCCCTGTAGACTCCTTTGGTGTCATTGTCCTTTGCCATCATGGTATTGCACGTGCTGAGAAACTGCATAATACGCTCGTCAAGGTGTAAATCTTCGAGACCCTTGAAGAGATAGGTATAAACGTGTCCGTCGGATCCATGAAACATTAATTTTTTAGGTTTGGTCTTGGTCGGAAGAATCTGTACCGTTCCACCCACTGATCGTATCGTTACAATTTTGTTTCGATCACCGGAAATTCCAGGCATTGCTATTTGCGTATTTTTCATATTTGCAAGCACTGGACTAATGTCTGTCATTGATAGCCGATAGGCTCCTCTTTTGTCCACTTTTTGCGCCAACTTGCTCTCCAATTGCTTCAACAAAGTCAAAAGTAATTGAGGTCGCGTAGGATTTTTTGGATATTTCATCCGTCTTATGACTTCCTCAATACTCGGAGCAAACTTTTGTTGGAAGCGCTTCTCATGCGGTGTCTCAGGAGGCACGGAAGTGATTGCCAGCAAATTTTCTAAAACAAACACAATAGGCTTAAGAATAATCCTGTGTTTTTCGGCAATTAATTTTTCTTTCTCTTCATTCGAGAGCCACGGGTTATCCTGTACTTTTTGTATCTCCACTTCTAGCAGCTCAAATGTTTTCGGAAAGTCTCCATGATGCTGATTAAAAGTCGCCAGCCAAAGTTCGTCCCACAGTAGAGTAATTCTCCGCAACTCTGTTACAAGAATCTTGACTTGATTCACGGCATCTTGAATTTCATTTGAAAGACAGTCGGCTAATTGTGCAAAGCAGGCATCCATAAAACACGTTTGCTCGTCGTCCTGCGAGTCAGTATCCGGCGTTGATACAACTGCAGGAAATGTTGTGCCATTTACATCGTCCTCATCAAAGTCGGAATCATTTGGAGAATTTGAATTTCCCTCGTAGCGCGTTGGAAGCTCATCAAAATCCTTTCTGTGACAGGAGACAGCTCCTACGACAGTTGGAAAGGTTATTAAATGAGGACTGTGCTCGGCAACTCTGCAGAGAAGCTCGGAAACACGGGTACGAACAAAAGACTCTGGATGCGTTAGTCGTGAAAATAATTGCGGTATAATTTTTTTCCAAGGTTGAGTTGGAGTAGTGGACAATCCAATTTCCAGAACACTCTGTAGCTCCAGTGCGTGTTTGACAATAAGCCGAAGTAGGCGAAGAGTTGCAATAATGGTGGTATTTTCATTTGAATCGACATCGGCCAATTCAAGAAATTTAAAATAGCCATTGGCTGCTAGTTCGTAGTATGAGTAAATTCGCGTTTGAGCAAGACGCCAAATATTAACGAGCATGGTCAAGCGTTCTTTGCTAGCTCGTATTAGTGTTGGAATGTTTCGCAATTGGCTTTCAATCATTTCCGAAGTTTTTACATCATTTGTGTCAATGTCGCCTTCATCCACTGGTAAATTTTTATTCTGACTAAGCCTTGCCAGAATGGCATTAAAATCCGTGTCAGGAACATCCGCAGGTAGCAGAGAGCGGATGTGAGCAATATCGGCCTCTGTTAGCTGTCCAAGTTGCGAGTTATCTACAATTTTTCGGCCCCACTTGTAGCACCAGCCGGCAAAATTTGCCCAGGCACTCGACAACTCGGGACACTGATTAACCCCCAGCTGCATAAGTCGGCCAATGATCATGTCTGATTGCGGAATTAATTCTATTGTTTGGCCAAAAAGTTTGTCCATCAGCCCGTCGTTATGTATGGCTTCAAAGCGCAACAGGTCATCCAGCTGCGTGTTGTCCGTAATGTTGATCTCTTGTTGCATCCATTTGCCGAGCTTAAGAATAAGCTTCGAACCGCCTTTTCGCAAATCCAATGATTCCTCCACACCGTTTACAATGGTACTCGAGATACCGAGGGCTGTTGCACTGCATATTTTCACCGCGTCATCCACATGTTCCATACTGTAAAGGAGTTTCGACATCTCTTTGAAGAATCTCATGTTGTTCGTTGTCCACTTAATGCTCAAGGGCTTCTCGACAATGGTTGCAGTGAGCTCGCAAAAATTGTAGTCTCTTAATACAATTGGTACATCCAATCCTAGGAGATTCTTGCTCTTAAAATATTGAACAATTTGTCGCTGAGCTAGCTTGAAATTACCTTCTTTGCGTGCACTTCTTGCCAACTCTAATCGTAAACTTGCAACCTGATCTATGAGCAATGAATTGTTTGTGGGAACGCGTGAGAAATAATCAGTCCACCATAAAATTTGGCCTATTGCATTCGAGCCAAGATTCTTGATTTTTACCAGACGTAAAGATTCAAATATGTCAACTTTTTTATCCACCAAAAAGTCGGCAAGACCATGAGCAAAGTATTGTATGAGAATAGAGTTACTCAAATACTCGGATGGCATATTTCGCAGGCTCTCTTCCACAGTTTTAGTCGCAATTCTCTTACAAAACTCGACATTTTTTCGAAATTCATCGGATTTTTTATTCTCAACGCACACTCTCAGTGCAATATTTGTCAGAGTATTCGAGCACTCTGCAATGGTTTTTGTGCAGCTCCAATTCATTGTGGCCTTCTCATCCAACAGATTCCAATTTGATAGCTCGTCCAAACTTATCGACTCGCCGGCTTCAAAGTACTTTAGACTCTTGGCATGCTGAACGCTCGATACCATTTGAATTTGTCGCCTCAATACTGAATTACTCTCTTTCTTCAGAATCTCACATTCGCGCATTTTCCAGGTCTCAAGTTCAGCCCAGTCTCCGACTGCCAAGTAGCACTTGGCCAATCGTTGCATAATAAAAGCCGCCACCTGGGTGTCATTGTCGCTCCTCAATGCTGCATCACTGCTGTTTGCATCAATTTCTGCTTCATTACTCTTTGTGCAGGGATACTCATTGATTAGTAGCTGATAGCTCTCCGCAGCACTCTCGTAACGCCCAGCAGCCTCCTCGACAGCGGCCTTTAACCACGAAAATTTGCGATCGCGTTCCTTTGCATAAATGTACAAACCCTGAAGAGCTTCGGACTCGCCAAGCATAAGTAGAGCCTGGGCCGTGCATAGCACTGCTTGCTCAAATTCCACGCTTTGAATCATATCTGAACTCTGGGCTTCGATAAATCCTTGTCCATTTCGCAGTGCATTGGTAGCCAGCCCGGCATGAAGCGAAACTATGCATACAGCTAAACGTATTCGAATCAACCACTCACGGCAGGTGGATCTATTTGTATGGAAGAATGTTCTCACAGGTTTTGGAAGAGGTGCGAGCGCAACTGCACAACCTTCAGCGGCATTATGAATAACTCGTTCCAAATGCTCCAGGAACTCGATAAACAGTCGAACTCTTGTGTGCTCGTGCAGAGAGTAATCTAGGCCACGTTCGTCATATTTAACCGTGTCAGATTTGCTGGAAATATCTCGAGCAAATGTCTTGAGAGCTCCCTCAATTGTTGTAAATGTTTCCGGCGGTTTTCCAAGCGACGTGCGCAATTTATTCATCACACAGTGCTGCGCTGCTTCGAGTCCACTCCAGAAGAACAGAAATGACTGATTTGTCAGGCCAAATTTCAACATTTTCGCTGTAGTCTTGTTTTCGGCAATTGTCGGCCAGCATAGTGTAAAAATCTCCAACAGTTTGAATGCATCAAATTCGTAATCTTGCAGCAGAAAGGCCATGTAAGTTTTGAAATGTTGAGTCTGCATTTCTTTGCATCTATAGCTCGAGTTACAGTTGCAATTGTTGTTACTATTGCTATTGGTGTTGTAGTTAATGTTGTTGTTGTTGTTGTTGTTGCTGCTGCTGTTACTGTTACTGCTGCTGCTGTTGTTGCTGTTGCTGTTGCTGCTGCTGTTGCTGCTGCTACTGCTGCTGCTGCTGCTGCTGCTGCTGCTGCTGCTGCTGCTGCTACTGCTATCGTCGGCTGGATGCCCGCGCATGTAGAGCCTCTGCGCCACGACGAGAGACTCGACTGCATACGCGTTAATTTCCGGCTGTTTCTTTGTCTCCGACTGGAGACACTGCTTGTTGATTTGCGGAATGACAATGTTGATGGGCACGTGCATAAGAAGCTCCTGGTAGTCGCGTCTAACATCCTCGTAGATGGATGTTAAGTGAAGGATCGAGAGATCGATAATTTCGATGTATATAGACTCGGGCCAAATGATTTTTTTATTTCTAATAAGTATTTGGAGATTTTTACAGATGATCATGGCGATTTTATGATTGGTCGTTGCTGCGAGAGTTAGAAGATTCGACAGGATGACTCGACATTCTTCAGTGTCTTTGAGAACTCCTAAATAATTTTCTGCCTGTGTAAAAATCTCTCGCACCCAGTTAGACAGGAGTAGCAGCATGTGTTCGGACAATTCCATGCCAAAACACTTTCCAATTAAATTGAGAATTGTGGAAAGATGGCCGCTGGTGGGTGAGGTTGTTGGACTGTCTGAGGCGCCGGGAAACATGTCTATTGGACGATAGAGCGTCGAGCCAGTGATGAGACTTGAGCTCGGCACAAAGTGATTGTAACGCGAACAATGAGCATACAGTAAATATAAGATACTGTACTGCATTAATGGACTTTTGTGCGTTAAAATCGAGTTGTATGGACACATTTTAACAGCCAGAAGCTCGAGAATACTGGGCTTAAGCGCCCACATGCCGATAATGGAATTGCTAGCATTTGCCAAGTCGGATAGCGCTCGTAGGAGGAAGAGAACAATTAATTCCGCGTCTTTAGGCTGATATTTTACATTGGTCTGTGGATTGTTTGTAACTAAACCCTTTAAATTAATAATTACTAGCTTATATGCAATCTCTAAATCACCGAGAATATAGCGATAGGCTTCTTGGAGCAATGGGATATTTTTTAGTCCAAGAAGACTGTGGTAAACCATTAGACAGGCATTTTGTATTGTCGCTGAATTTCTGAATCGTAATTTAAGGAGATTTGACTCACCCCCGAGCAGCTTGGGCACCAATTCCAGTGGCAAGTTTGCAGACACTTCCTTGATAACCTTTGAAATCATACTGAGCGTGGAAACAATCGTATCGTCGAAAAATAAATCAACTTTACTCAACTGCAGATCAATAAACTTGTAAAGTAAATCATGACTGTTGGTTATGCGTGTTTGAAGCAGCCCAAGAAGATGATAAGCACATTCATTAGCCACGACAATCAATTCTTCTTTTTCGCGTGAGATATCAAGACACTTGGACTTTGATTTTTTTAATTCCAATAATTTTAATAGATTTATCAACGTCTCTTCCTTGTCCTTATCCACTGCAGTAGTTGATGCATTTATATTTTTTTTCTCATCCTTCTTTTTGCCCATATGCAGTGATTTTACCATTTTCAACAGACTTCGCTGATCCTTGATAACTTCTTTATTTACATTTTTCATAAGTGTGTCAATGTTCTTTTGCGACAACTTCAGGCCTCTAATATAGTCGGATAAATTTTCAATGCTGTCGCCAAGACTGCAATCTTGTGCGTCCACAAGATCATCCCGACTGTCATCCACAATCACGGCCTTCATTACAGTATTTAACACTTTTGGCAGACACTCTGAGAGGGAGCTCCACTGGACTACGGGATTGATTGAAGGATTTAGCTGTTCTCCGGCACTTTTCACCACGGTATTAAAAACTGAAATGAGTGAAGTAATGCGGAGAATACATTCACGTGGTCCCGGTGCCGGTTCTTCACCCGGAGAACTTCGCCCCGAGCTCGGCTGGTTCAATTCCTCATCGTAGCCCTCCATATCTTCGAGAAATTGGCTCAAGAGCGTGAGTGTAAATTGAATATCGGAAATCCAAAAAGTGTGAAAGCGCTGCAAACTGCGGCTTGCATATCCAATTACAGATTTTGGCTGAGTGTAATCGATGTGCCAACCCACAAGAATGTCCACGGCGTCACGGAAGTAATTAGAAAATATTGCTGGGTAGCAATCAATGAGAATAAGAATTGCATCGACTGTCGCCATGAGTAGATCCGGTCGGTCCACATTCTCCAACACGGATTGCAGCCGCGTCATTATTATCTAGGAAAATCAAGCTCAATGAATTAACCATCGTACGCCTACTGCCTGCAGCGCTATTATATCGTATTTATTCCTTATATTTATTTTGCATATTATTTACCATGGAAACGTCCTTCAACTTTTGTGTTTCTAGGTCGAGTTTGAGTGTTTCACCTAGCGATGTCATCAACAGGTATTTTATATCATCTTTTCGTTCCAAGGAATATTTTCCAAATAACCACGCTAAATATCTAAAAAAAAAAATTAAATCAATCTAATGAATAAAATTGGACGAATGGAACGAAGAGGAAAAAAAATTACCTTTTAAAATCTTGACTGGACATGTACCCCACGTAGGCCAGACACTTGACAATGTGCTGCTGCGCCTCAAGATCTGGGCCGGCGTGCAGAACATCAAGCAAACACTCGCAAATAGGCTCCAAATTACGCTTGATGGATCGCTGATTTTCTGGCGCCGTGAAGCTTTCCAATGCCTGCTTAGTAAGCAAAAGAAAATTGTCATCGTTCTCCTCTCGACACAGTCGTCGAAGAATTTTCATCACTCTCAACTCATCAGTTAATTTCTTGTCATCGTAGTATTTATTCAGGCCATTGTCCTGGTTTTTCAGCGATTCTTGAAATTTTTGTCGAGGCGTCGCATGATATCCCGCCTCGTGATTGGTGTCTCGATCATGATTTTTCTTGAAGGGTCGACCGCGTGTGTTGCCCCGAGCGCGCTGATCGCCAGCGTTGTTGCCACGAGCCATGCGGAAATCATTGCGGCTAGTGCCGCAACTGTTTCTCTGCTTACTCCGGGAAAAGGAGTGATCACCAAGGTAGAGAGAATTTTTAGGACAAATCACCAAGCCTTTTGATACTGCCTCACCAGTCTCGCACTCGACCTTGTTGGATTTTTTATCTACTTTGTCCGGTACTTCGATGACCTTTTCGCTACTGCTTGACTCTTCCCAAAGCTCAGAGGTTTTAAATCCCTGTAGCTTTGTGCCAGCCGTAGAGTTCTCACAACTATTCATCACATCACTATCCAAGTGGTCTGCATGACCCACACTTTTAGCAGCAAGAGGCCTCAATTCGGAAATTGTGTCGCAATCTGAAACGAATCAGGCAATTGCGAATTAATTTTATGAGACTGCAACAGCTGTTAATAACCGCGTGTACCTCGTGGCCTATCTCAAAATTTATATTCACGTATTGTTGTAACACTTTGTAATATGTACAAGATATTTTCCCCGAATAGCCACACATGCACGCGAATATCCACTTGCTTATGCTGCGTCAACACTTACACACAAGCATGCATAACGAACAAAAAAAAAATTATCAGACAAAGTAATAACTGAACGCTCACGTACGCGGCTCGAAATTTGATTTTAGTCCACGTTAACCTCTCTAATGCATGCTCACCTTTTTATTTCCAAGCTTTCACAATTTATGAATCAAAGAAAGATGACCTGACTCGTTTTTTTTTTTTTCGACATACAGACGTTGCCCGGTCAAATACGGTTTTTTGGCCAAGTATTGCCCTCTATGGGCGGAACATGTGCTGCAGATAAACACACAAACTTGCCAAAAGAGAAAAAGTCGTACACGTGTCGCTCTCTCTCTAGCTGTCACGAAATATGTAATGGGGATGGCGCGTATATACTATATATATATATATATAATCTGTCACGCCATTATTATTTATTTTCTCTCGATCTTTTTTTGATGGACGCTGGATAGTAGCGCCACCACGATATGATATCCAACTATAAG
>MVJL01002383.1:0-132215 GCA_002156465.1 Macrocentrus cingulum | reverse complement strand
AAAAAAAAAAAACCCCGAGTGTATGTACTCTCTCGTTTTATCTTGCACATTTGTGGAGATTGCTCCGCGATCAAGATGATGTGTTTTTCTCACTAGAATAAATAACTGTAAGATAAACATTTAAAAGTCACATATTTTTCATTTAGATATAATTTTTTTTTAATGATATATCCAACTAATGTCAAAATGCGATTGCGACGTTCAAGAAAAATCTTGAAACAGAGTATCATTGATGTTTTATTGATGTATATGATTTTTTTTTGTTTTTTGCTGATAACTCGGTAACTAGGCGAGATAAGAAAAAATATTATTTAATTAAAGTTGTTGTAAATATTATTTTGTACAAAAACTGTAGAATACATTTTTTTCACATTTTGCTTTATTTTCAAGATATTTTGAAAAATCAAAATTTTAAAAAATCAGTAATATCTCAAAATGTTAAAGAGATAAAAAAAATTTGATTGAAAGATTTTTTTAGGAAATTTTATGACTAATAATTTTACTCTAATAAAATTTTTCATTATCTCTCTTATTAACTGAGTTATCACTAAAAAAATCACGAAAAATACGTGATTTTCAATGTGAAACTCCTTGACAATATTCAATGGAATTTTTTTTTATGTTTCAACAATACGTCTTAAAACATTAATTATATTCCGTTTTGGGTAGTTTTAAGATTTTTTTGTGTACATACACCCTCTTTAATATCTACTTATGGGAAAAAAATAAAAAAAATTTTTTTCCCGACGATTAGTTGAATTAATTGATCATAGGGATTGTTGACTACATGTATTTCAATTCTCGACACTAATGATCAATCACTTTTTTCTACATTTTCTTCATGTATGTTTTCATCTATTGTATTATGCAAGAGTGTATATATGAGTGGATCATAGGGCAAATATGATTCCATCCGAGCTGGATATACCAGTTCGTGATGCTAAATCGCAAGTAGACCCTTTCTATCCCATTGACGTTATATATCACAATCTCTGCACCAATCCAACTTTATATCCTTCCAGAGAAAAGATACAATACCCATCAGAGTGAAACTTACTCCTCGTCGGTGTAAGCAAATTGCTTTCTTCCTTCTTCTATATGTATATATTTTTTTTTATCTCATAAAACTCGTACAGAATATCGAAAAATAAAAATCAAATATAAACTTGATCCTTGAGAACAATGGTCCAAGTGGCATTTTACTACTATTCTGTATATACAATTTGATGAAATGAAGAAAAATCGAGTTTCAAAAGTCCTATACACGTTTTATCATTCCAATAAATACATCTTTTCATATTATTTTTATTCCCTCTCACAGGAGGAAATTTCAAAATAAAACTTGACAACTGTTTCTAGAGTTAGCTCAAGTGTGAGATTATCTAGCATGTGTGTTCTAAAAAAAAAAAAGAAAAAAATATAACAGCTAAATTCGGAGCAGATTAATTAATCTATTTTGAGGTTTTTTGGTTGCGAGGTGATGGCACTCACAATCCTAAAATTGTCATCTAACTCGTGTTGATGGAAAATATAAAAATGGACGAATGAATCATAATTTAAAATTATATTAAAATATATTATCGTAGTTTATTCAAATCTATCAGTTGATTAAAAACAAAAAACTCGGGATTTTTGTTGTTTTTTTTCGTGAAAAAAAATTTTTAACTAATAATTCTTTGGTATTATTTATATTTCAATCGCATTAAGGTATCTAGGATGTGTTTGCAGACGTTTAGTTGAAAGAAAAAAATTTTATCCTTGACAATCTTACAATTTTCGTGATTTTTTTTTAGTTTTTTGACGATAACTCGATAAATAATGAAGATAACAAAAAATATTACTGAAGTTAAAAAATTGGGGATTAAATTTTCTATAAAAAATGTTGAATAAAATTTTTTATATCTCGTTTAGTTTTCGAGATATTTCAACTTTTTGAAAATTCATATTTTTCAAAATATCTTGAAAATAAAGCGAAATAATGCAAAAAATTATTCTACATTTTTTGTAGGGAATTAAATTCCCTATTATTTAACATTTATAAAATTTTTCGATATTTCGCTTATTTACCGAGTTATCGAAATAATAACGAAAAAAAAAAAGTTATATACAGCCTTTAAAAGAAAGTGTATACACACACAAAAGATTCACCCGAGTAATCTTTACAAATCAAGTGAAAAAGATTGTGAGCCGTCATGCTGGTAGAGTGTGGTGGGCATTTATATTCATCTCTGCACCTTTTCCAACGAACCACGATTTTTTCTCCATCTTCTTTTATCACTCACTGTCTTTGAAATGGCCCATATGACACTGAAGCTTAATCTAGAAGGTCACTGGGTGTTGGATAATTTTTTAAGGGCCCAACACTCATAAATAAAACCGCTATAAATTACAAAATTAAAAAAAAAAACAATATATTAATTTCCATTTGATTATAACCTGTAAAAAATCTTGATAAGTTGTACAATTTTTTTATTTCATGATTTTCTTCTTCCATCTCGTACGATTTTTTTTTAATTAAGTAAATGACCATATTTTTCTACAACCATCTACAGAAACTAATGAACTTGATCACGCACCAAAACTATTGTATAAATACTCCAACGGTATGAAAAAATGTTGGCAAAATGAATTTCCTGCTTCTTTATTTCACGAGTAAACATTTAACTCTGTATTTTTTTCAAAACGAATTAAAAGTACATACAATTTATTACTGCGAATATTCAGTAGAAAAACCGAGTGAATGAAAAGCTTGCTAGAGTGAAATTGATGTTTGCATAAAATAAATTACAATGATGATACAAAAGATGCAATTAGTTGATTAAAAATTATTAAGGCTGTGATATAAAATTATTTTTATCGTTTTAATGTTAAAAAAATTGCTGACTAGCTGTGAAATTGTCTCTTGTAATCATTAGTAGCTTTTACCATGGAAATAGGTAGACATGAAGTGTTATTTTGGCTTTGGTTAGACGCTACACATTGTAGAAAATTATGAACTGAGCTGTTTCAGTTCTAGTTACTGACTAGTCAACCGGATTGGATAATTTAAGCTATTTCCGAGTATCCACGGCATTCTTGGCCAAGTATAATCGTCCAATTATACAGCTAAACTTCACACTACAACATTTTTTCTCCGTTGAACATAATAAAACTCACTAATAGTGTCTAGAGCTGAATCACGGGTAAATTATAAAGTCATGTAGTTGAAAGAAATCTATAATTTCTTGTTTTTATCACCATTTTTTTATACACAGCTTATCAATTTTTTTCTTACCCCTCGTGGGAAGCAGTTATTGCATATTAATGCAAATGCTGCAGTAAAAAAATTTCATTATTAAATTCTTGCTTATAGTATTTAACAATAATGCTTGAATATGAAAATAAACATCAGATATTTTGCGTTTCTCTATTTAAAAAGGGCACTTTTTTTGTTTTGTTGTAAACAAACAGTATAAATATGGTTAAAATTTAAAAATATAATAATATTTTTGTTTGTAAAAATTATTAAAGGGATATGACACATCTTAAAAATCTTAAATCATAAAAAAATGTTATAAAAATTAAAATGTAAGAAATTTTATTTCTTACAAAAAATGTGAAATAAATTTTTTCAAAATTTTATCAGATTCAAATAATAAAGTTATTCTTTGTTTGTTTGTTTGTTTGTTTTTTTTTTTTAAGTCATTTAATTGCGTCAAAATCACAATGTATATTTTTTTTAGAAGAGCGCACACAAAAATAGTCGGTTTTTCATTGCATCGCCCTAATATTTTTATTATTTAAAATAATTCGATTACTTTTCAAATCAATTGATATAAAAAGATAATATTCACCTCTTGACTATCCCTCGAATCTCCTTAATAATAAATAAGCAACTTCTCAACCGCGTCAACCTCGTATATTCAAAGCCAAATTGCCTCATTGAGGAATTTATGAATAAAAAACTGACACTTCATCCTACCATTCATTATATCACATTCTAACTCAACCCCTGATTACAATAAAAAATCAATAATAATTATTCACAGCAATTCATCATCATCACCATCATAATCAACTAAATGAAAGAAAAAAAAATTGTTTTTCATTTTGCAGTTGCGGTAGTGGTAGCATTTTTCATCTGCTGGGCGCCATTCCACGTGCAGCGTCTCATCGCAATCTACGGAACAAATAAGGATCACGTGAGCTCAAAGAGCCCATGGATGGAATTTCTCTACATCCTTTTTACATATATCTCCGGCGTTCTCTACTACTTCTCCACAACCATCAATCCAATACTCTACAACATCATGTCCAACAAATTCCGCGAGGCCTTTCGAGTAAGCAACGCACAAGCACACACAAGAATTTTTTCTATATCCACTGTCTCCTCTAAACCATAAAATATCCTTGCAGGAGACGTTAGCGAGGAGTTGCGGTGGTGGACAGTCATATACAGGCGGCCAATTGGAGCAGAGATCCTATTCGAGCCTGTCGCGCTCACAGCCACGAACTGTCGGTCTCTTTGGCTCGAGAACTCTTGGCACCCGAGGCAGTGCAGTGGGTCAGGACAGTTCCGAGGGCTCAGGCAACTCGGTGCGCGATGAAAAATGCAGGCCAAGTACCTCAGGCCAGCTCGACATCATGCCCTGTCTCAATTCTGACGTGCAATCCTCTCGAAACCTCGGAAATATCGATCTGGCCTCTTGTGAAGCTACTCTGACAAGCTGTGGCAACAAAAGACGATTAATTAGTGCTAATCCAACATCCGATGTGGTTTCCAACAGCCAAGTGACCTCGCTACCACCGCCAAAGGTGAATTCCAGTGGCTGGCAGTGTGAGAACAACAAAGTCATGACGATCAATGGTGATGCTGTCAATGCTGGTGATAAAAATCTACCGTCAAAATACTTTGCAATATCTTCGTCGAGGATGGGTGGAGAGAAAAAATGGTGGCGTGTACTAAAATGGCTGCCAGGAAGCCGAGTTTTCAGGCTCTCTAAGCGATCGAGCAATCGCGCTGATGGTATGGCTTTGGATATTGAGAGTAATCGGGAAGAGTACTCAATGACCGCGTGCTATGTGGCTAATTCTATCGAACATCGACTCGTCTAATCAAGAAAATGTACGTGTAGGAGGGAAATAACTTGTATATATGAAAACACACATACGAATAACTGCTGATGAACAATTTATAACGTGATTCCAAAGTGCTAGGACCGCGGGTTGTCAAAGCCTACAAACGATTCATTTTATTTTTCAGATAATAATTTTCTTTTGTATTTTTCTTTTTTTATTAGTGTAATCATCGAGGTTAATTTTTCTTTTTTTTTATAACATAAATTAGCGTTTATATAAAGACCGGTTACGTTGAAAACAGTTGATATTTTATTAATTATTGTTGGTAATAATTAGGTGTATTTGTATATTATATATAGTATAACAAACTGTTAAGTACTGTGATATTATTTAAGAGAATATTTGTGGATACAGTAAAATTTGAATATGATAAATCACATGTGTAAAGGCAAAAAGGCGTATCGTTGAAAACGTTTAGAGCACGTTTACTTGCTGATATCTTGACAAGGGTGTGAGTTAAATAAATTTTGATAGAGATCTTTTTTGTAGATAATTAAATTGTCTATAAAAAAGGTATCGTGGAAAAAAATTTTATCTTCAATGGTTTTAAAGATATTTTGATTTAAAAGCGGAAGAATTTTTTACGTGCGCCTTTTTGAATTCGACAGGTCAAATGAATTATTGTGAAAAGTTGGATAATAAGCGTGTATATTGAAAAAAAATTGTCAATTTTTCTATTATATATAGTTAGTTATTTATAGAAATGTTTCTTATTGGCCTGAAAATAAAGTTATGATTCAATGAACCTTTAGCCAAAGTCAGCAGAGGAAATATTTTAAGATAAATATCTCGTGAAAAGTAATTCTATAATTTAATTATAACTTTATTATTGTTTATTTAAGGTTATATATATTCAATATATTCATTTATTGATAGTATATTTTATTATAGATTATACCGACATTGTAAAATATTTTTATAATACTCGTCATGGATTTTCGATGTTTTGAGCATTTTTTAGAAGTATTCACAAGCATAGATAGCATTTATAATTTGTTTATGACTGTAAAATTCATGGATAATAATTTCTCGAGTAGCAAGGACCTTCCCAATTGTTAAATTTAACCTTTCGGTTGCTCATAAACAATGTTCGTCGAATCGTATTATTCACGATATAATTTATATTCATCATGGAGGGTTTAGTTGTTGGCATTACTGGATAAACATTGACAAAGATTGCGGTTCAGTGAGCACTAATGAATGTTTTTAACCGCATAGTTATTCTTTAGTTATTCTTTGTTTACAAATAACGTTTATTAGAGATTTAACTATCTGAAAAACACTAGATGAAGTCAGTGCCGCGTAATAAATGCACAATAAAAAATTTTTTATTGCCTTAGAAAATGTTTTTGAGGGATTATATTCAGTTGTATTTTTCAGAGGGCCTGAAAAATAAAATTTAAAGATCTTAAGACATGTATATGACAAAAATCCAGATGAAAGAATAATAAATGAAAATTTTCAATTTTAATTTCAATTGTTTATATCTTTATTATCCCTATCCAAACTATCTATAACAATAAACTTAAAATTTACCGCTAGACAGCGTTGTGAGCGTCGAAAATGTCTAAATTTTGACGAGAATTTGCTGAAATTTGTCCGTAAGTATCAGGAACATAGAATAGCCAAGGAAGTCGATCAACAAGACAGAAACTACAGTGTCGCCATCTAACGGCAAACGGCTGAACTAAAAACAAAAACATTGGACTTTAGTTCGGCCAGTGACCGGTAGATGGCGCCACATGCACGTAAACAAACCAAAATCCGTCGACTTCAAGACGAAAATTTTCAGAAATTTGGCCGCAGGTATCAGGAACATAGAATAAGCGAAGAAGTCGATCGACGTCAATAACAAACAGTGGCGCCATCTAGCGATACCCGGTTGAACTGAAAACCAAAACATTGAGTTTTAGTTCGGCCAGTGACCGGTAGATGGTGCCACATGTACGTAAACAAACCAAAATCCGTCGACTTCAAGACGGAAATTTTCAGAAATTTGGCCGCAGGTATCAGGAACATAGAATAAGCGAAGAAGTCCATCGACGACAATAACAAACAGTGGCGCCATCTAGCGATGCCCGGTTGAACTAAAAACCAAAACATTGAGTTTTAGTTCAGCCAGTGACCGGTAGATGGCGCCACATGCACGTAAACAAACCAAAATCCGTCGAATTGAAGACGAAAATTTTCAGAAATTTGGGCGCAGGTATCAGGAATATAGAATAGGCGAAGAAGTCCATCGACGACAATAACAAACAGTGGCGCCATCTATAGCGATAAATGGTCGAACTAAAAACCAAAACATTGAGTTTTAGTTCAGCCAGTGACCGGTAGATGGTGCCACATGCACGTAAACAAACCAAAATCCGTCGACTTCATGACGTAAATTTTCAGAAATTTGGCCGCAGGTATCAGGAACATAGAATAAGCGAAGAAGTCCATCGACGACCATAACAAACAGTGGCGCCATCTAGCGATGCCCGGTTGAACTAAAAACCAAAACATTGAGTTTTAGTTCAGCCAGTGACCGGTAGATGGCGCCACATGCACATGTAAACAAACCAAAATCCGTCGAATTGAAGACGGAAATTTTCAGAAATTTGGCCGCAGGTATCAGGAACATAGAATAAGCGAAGAAGTCCATCGACGACAATAACAAACAGTGGCGCCATCTAGAGCGGTAAATGGTCGAACTAAAAACCAAAACATTGAGTTTTAGTTCAGCCAGTGACCGGTAGATGGTGCCACATGCACGTAAACAAACCAAAATCCGTCGACTTCAAGACGGAAATTTTCAGAAATTTGGCCGCAGGTATCAGGAACATAGAATAAGCGAAGAAGTCGATCGACGACAATAACAAACAGTGGCGCCATCTATAGCGATAAATGGTCGAACTAAAAACCAAAACATTGAGTTTTAGTTCAGCCACTGACCGGTAGATGGTGCCACATGCACGTAAACAAACCAAAATCCGTCGACTTCATGACGGAAATTTTCAGAAATTTGGCCGCAGGTATCAGGAACATAGAATAAGCGAAGAAGTCCATCGACGACAATAACAAACAGTGGCGCCATCTAGCGATGAACTAAAAACCAAAACATTGAGTTTTAGTTCGGCCAGTGACCGGTAGATGGTGCCACATGCACGTAAACAAACCAAAATCCGTCGACTTCAAGACGGAAATTTTCAAAAATTTGGCCGCAGGTATCAGGAACATAGAATAAGCGAAGAAGTCTCCACATGCACGTAAACAAACCAAAATCCGTCGACTTCAAGACGGAAATTTTCAAAAATTTGGCCGCAGGTATCAGGAACATAGAATAAGCGAAGAAGTCCATCGACGACAATAACAAACAGTGGCGCCATCTAGCGATATCCGGTTGAACTAAAAACCAAAACATTGGACTTTAGTTCGGCCAGTGACCGGTAGATGGCGCCACATGCACGTAAACAAACCAAAATCCGTCGACTTCAAGACGAAAATTTTCAGAAATTTGGCCGCAGGTATCAGGAACATAGAATAAGCGAAGAAGTCGATCGACGACAATAACAAACAGTGGCGCCATCTATAGCGATAAATGGTCGAACTAAAAACCAAAACATTGAGTTTTAGTTCAGCCAGTGACCGGTAGATGGTGCCACATGCACGTAAACTGTGGCGGATCCGCCACTCCAACATTGAACTAAGTTGGCAACACTACCTCGATCTCTACGCCCCTCGCGGCGATAAAATTTAAAAACTCAAGTTGGCTAGTCTGAAAACTAGATATAGATATACTCTCGCTGGTACGCTACAGCTGTGGCTACTTGTGAACTGTGTTCTGTTAAAATAAAGTTTTTGATTTTTTATAATTCACGTGTCCATGAAATATATCTGACGGGAAACCCCACCGGGTTTTGTACATCTGTGGAAGCTACAACGATACCACAAAACAAACCAAAATCCGTCGACCTCAAGACGGAAATTTTCAGAAATTTGGCCGCAGATATCAGGAACATAGGAGAGCCAAGGAAGTCGATCGAAGAAGATATCAGAAATTTCGTGAATTTAACGGGTATAGAATAATATAGGAGGTAAATGCTAAAAAATAAATTTCAATTAATCAGTAAATCATAAATTTAATGAATTTCTATAAGGAAAAAACATACAAAATACACAAAAATTAATTAAATTAAATACAATAAAATGTAAAATATATAAAAAAACATTTTTTTTTTTGTTTTTTGAGTGTCTAATAATTAAAATACATAGTTTGTAACGTTCTTTATCATACTATAGGTATGAAATTCCTTGAAAATTACAATTTCAAGCTAATAATGTCCTTTCAAAGCTCTCATACATGATTATTGAGTTGTAAATACATTGAATACCTCTTATTTAACAGTTAATCAACATTCATGAGTAACAACAGCCGTCTAAGACCCACAAGATTCTTTTAACACTCTGTTTGATACTAATTCAAAGCATAATGCGCTTTAAAGTTTATAAAAAAACATGATTTTATACAATTTTCCACACTATTTGAAGTTACTTAATATTTGAATTAAATATTATAAGCTTATCATGTAGCATTCAACATTCTGTTTGATGGTTTTTCAGAGGTAAACACCCTTTAAAGTTTATATAAAAAAGTAAATTATGTAAACTTTGCTCGATTTGAAGCTATTCCAGAGTTTAAATCCCTAAAACACTTCGTTCAATCACTCATTTTTACAATTTTTCACTCAATTTGAAGCTATTTCAGAGAGAAACATTTTTTTTTTTTATACAAAAATAATTTTTTTAACTCTACGCTCTATTTTAAGTCACTCCAGAGACAGTCGGTAAATTTTTAACAGTATCTAGCGGTATTCAAGAATTAAATGAACTCAAGATTACATATTTGCATTAAGTAGAACCTTAATTATTAATTTTATCATTCACTGTTATACTATTTATACACTCTCGTCTTTTTCCTTTCCCTCCCCGATGAATAATAATCACCTACCACCTGCAAGTGGTTTACATTGCTTATAGTTGTACTTATACTAATTGCAATTAGCCAACTGTAGGAGGACCTGATCTTGATAGATGGAGGTAGATTTAATTGTGCCTAAAAAAAAAAAAATTTCACAAGTAATAAATTATTTAAACAATCCAAAAATTTGAAAGTTTACCTCGTAGCAATAATCCAGAGTAACTAGCGTCCTTGTTTTAGGTGGCAAAATGACTCAAAAACGACACTCTGAAGGTTGTAAGCCCAGTGAGCTCTAGCATCAGGACTCAGTGCCGATGATTCAAGAGTATGACTTCCAAATTTCACTCGAAAAATCGTCTGCAAGGTGATTGCATCATTCTAGTGATGCCTCTGACTGATTCCAAGAAATTGGCTAGCTGAAAATACACAAATAAGTATTAATACTTGTGAAATCAATCAATAAAAAACAATAATAAAAATGTATCTTTTAATTAAAAATTCAAGAAAAAGTTTTTTTTTTTTGAATTTTTTAATGTTATTTACTGTTCAATTTAGCTAAAATTTTTCTGATCGATAAAAAAAAATATAGAAAACTTTTTCTATTCAAAAAAATAGGCTAACTAAATGAAACAAATTGTAAGATTATCTATATATCAATAAAAAATTTAATAAAATTCTAAGAAAAAAATTTTTCTTTGTTATCTGATTGTAATGAAGTTGTTCGGATAATTCACTTTAATGTTTTCATGAAATAAAATCAAATAAAACTAACAAAATACGCCCCATTCAATACATAATTAATAAATTTCATGATATACAATAATCTTGGTTGGGTCCCCAATGATAGACTAAAAAGTACAAAATGATTGACCAAAATTTGTGTGTTTTGATTGAGGTTTGGGTGTCTGTCTGTAATAGTCTTCATAACGGCGCCGGGGGGTTATGGATTTTTTAAGGTGTTTTCAGGACTCTCAACTAACTGCAGAAAAAATATTATGACTAAGCAAAACATTTAATACTGCATTACAAGACTGTTTCGCTGAAATAATGCTCTTTTTTACCTAAATCTTAATCATCATGTTTCAGCCATTCAAAGTCGATCGATACACGGACATAAACACGAGACTTATGCCTACATCTTTAACTTGATATAAAAAAAGAAAAAATTACCTAAACAATTGACTTATGAAAAAAGCGCGATAATTATAATCATTAAATTAATTATTGTTAATGGCTGAGCCTCCAACGCCGAACAAAGATTTGAGACTTTCTTATGTATATTAATTTATAACTATTTATAATTAAATTAAAAGACATTTTGAGTCTTTCTTGTTCCCCCGGAATATTTCAACCAGATCATATTGCTTTGGCTTCTCCTCTACATAACAGTTTTTTTTTCGATAAATTTACGATTTTTCGAGCATACATTGTTTTCATTACATAATAACGCACATCCACAATTAATAATTGAGAGTAAGACATATATAAACACTAGATTGTAACGAATTATTTTGCGGAATATTGCTCTTCATGTAATCTCAACCTGCCAGACTTTTAATAACACTTACGTACATTGATATAGAATTTTTTTTTTGTGTTAATTCAATGAAGAAAATGTGCACATTTGTTAAAATATTCATATTAATCTGATTGAGTGTTAGTCTTAGATATTAATGACTTGATAATTATCATAAAATTAATTTATGGCGTGTTCTCTAAGCACTGTTTTATGTGTTGCCAAGCTTGAAGACCCTTGCGAGACAGTTTAAACTGCAAAACACAGTATGAAACCAGTGTTTCTTTCAAATCAATCGCTTTTTGACTTTGAAATCTCTCAATATCCATCATTGCCTTTGTAGAGAATGATCTACGAATAAAATACTCGGTTATGTAATCGTGTGATATTACTTAATGTTGAATTACATGAGGTAATCACTTACGTCAAATCGTCCTCTGCCTGTTTTACGGCTTCCTCAGCATGGGCAATTCTTTGCTCAAGCTGATGGGTTTTTAATTCACGTACTTCTTCGGTATCCACTGATCCAAATAGACGCGACATCAATCCGGATTTTCCTGAAACATTTTTCGATGGGTTATTTACCTTTGGAAAATTTTCGAGCCATGATAAAAATTTTCTACCTTGAACAATTTTTTCTCGTTGCTCGTACGCCGCGACCAAACTGTCATGAGCCTCATCTTTAGATAATTGCAAAGCTTCTCGACGTTTTACAACAGCCTGGAGAGCTGATGCGCCAAAGAGCCATTCCTTCAGCTGATCCGAAATTAATTCCTCCTCCTCCAAATGGCTGTCTATTGTGGCAGCCAGTGAATCCATGTAGTGTCCTGATTTTTGGAGACTATCACCGAGCTCCTTTTCAATGGCACTCCACTCACTGAACACACGGCCATAATTGGCATGCAATTTGTAAAGCGTAAATTGCTTTTCAGCAAGTCTCGCACGAACGCGAAGCAAATTACACAAATTATTCTGCAAATGTCGATTATATCAATTAAATAAAACATCTATAGACTAAATCGACAATTTAAGAACTCACTTGAAGCTCAACTCCGTAAGATTTCACAGCTTCAAAGTGCTTGTCAGGCTTTCGAAGACGTACAGCAACACTCAGAGCCTTTAACTTTGTCTCTGCTAACTGTAAATACCCGCTTTCCTTTATACTCTCTCGCCAGCCGTCACGTTGCTGGAGAAATCCAATGAGATGCTTGTCCCTCGAGAGGATTGGATGCGATGCGACACGCAGGAGAAAGTTCTAGCAACAGATACAGAGAAAAAAAAAAATTTCCTACTTGCAAATGCGATTTTTAGGGACAAACCTCGAGTCCAGCACGTCTACGATCCACAAAATCAGGGTCAAAAGTGTCGGTGGTGACTTTCTGCCAAGCATAGAGAACTTTTTTCTCTGGCAGCGGTGGCAGGACGACAAAGGGATACGTGATCTCCAGATACGCTCGGAGCATCTCGAACTCGGTGTATCGTCGCCAGAGCGAACTTATCGGCGTCAGGGCATCCTTGAAATCCGGATCGATTACTCTGGATGATTAAATAAATTTCAGTAACGCTGTAAAAACGTTTTTTTTTTTGCTTGATTTAGTGATACAAACTTGGTTTCAACCAGGTACACAGTGAAAAACTCTCTCAAGTTGAGCCCACCGTTGGCGCGTTTTTCCGCCTCGACGATGGAAATCTCCATGTGGTCCAGCAGCGAATCCTGCAGAAAGATATATGAGTTTATTTTGATGTCTGATGGTGCATTGTGAGGTTAAAATCGTGGATGCTATTGAGGTGGAGTTGAATATAGAGACGTAGGTTGTACATACCTCTTTCTGAATGTCCAAAGTCGTCATGTTGTTGGTGGTATCTGATATTATTTGATAATTACCATTCTGAAAAATGCCTTCCATGTTTAATACGAATTATAATTGAGCGGGGTATTCACCCATACAGAGGTTTTATGACACTGCCATGAAATTAACTTGACATCATTCTAGATCACTTTCTGTTTGCACTTGTAGCACTCCAATCCCAGTCACGCCTGCACACATATACAATTGCATATGATAGATATGCGACTCTTTTTTCAATAACTTTGTGTTTTGTGTGCTCCAACAAAACACTTCGTGGTGTATTTTTATGTGTGAGTGTCAGGGTGAACGTCGGAATATTTCAGTGAAAACCCGCCTGAAATGAATTGTTTTCATGTATTAGATGGTAAGAGAACAACTTACCATAACGAAAATCGATAAAGAAGAAAGATAGTTATCGATGTCTACCCGCGGAGTAATTATAATACTTATAATATACAAATTTTCAAAAAATTTTGCAAGGATGAAGCGGAAAGATATAATAAACGATGTGGCTCAAACTCCAATCCAATTCCCCAACAGCTTTCTCAACTAAACTATAGCTATATCCACAAATTTCTGCTTTAATCACGCCTGATCTTTTTGCGCCACTAAATCGCTAATTAATTAATAACGCAGATTTGAAATAAAATTTTTTTTCACATCTCTGATGTATAATCTCTCGCGAATTGCACTAGGATTAAACAAATATACATAATTGTACGAAGTAAATTTTTCTTTTCGCTAGCACAGAACAACCTGTTGCCGGATGCTGCAGCGGAGCCAGGAGCGTGATGGCGTCGGATTTACCTGGCCGGCAGATATATCAAGCCCCTCCACTCACCTTTGGAGCTCCGTCATCATCTGGCGTCGTACGTGCAAGCGAGAAGCAAAGAGAGAAACAGCGGGTACCCAACAACCGACAAACCTGTTGTCCACCTCTCCTCTCCAGTTGCAACGTCACACGTCCTCGCGCGAGCATCCTCCACTCCGCACTCTCAGAGGCAACACCTGCCTCGAAAAATTCATTTCGTGAATTCTCACGTAAATCGCCTCTACGTGCCAGTAGTCTTCTCACTCTTGATTGTGCGCTTTGTTTCTCCTGCTGACGCTCCTCGTCCCGGTAATCCGTGCGCATATTTCACACACCGTGCGCCATCCGACGATCAGTGTCGCGATATTTTTCAGTGCAATGTGATATTTGTGGTATGGTGATGGTGATTCGATCACGAGGATTAACGGCCATGGAACCAGTGAGTATATTTTAAATTATTCCTCTCGAATTTCTCAGTCACGCCCTGGACATTCCACCACCGGACGTGACTAGGACCAATGCGTGATTAACAGAAAATTTTGTATTAACGTGAAATATCTGAGTTATTCAAGTGTAATTCTCACTTTTTTGTCGCTTTGAGCACTTTAGTTTCAGTCGTTTAGAACAATAAATGTTGGATATCGTGTGCGCGAGGTCGAGAACTTGTGTGTACAGTTGTGGATGCTGCGTTCTTTCCATTGGCGCTGAGGTGAGTGCCCGCGACCACGGCATAAAGTTGAATCTTCACTGGTTCTAACGTATCTTTCAGCTTGGTAAATTCCGTCGTGGAAATTACTGTCGTTTTATTTTATATTGCGATAGATATCAGAATATAAGTTGATCCCAAGAAAGTGAGTATACTTTTTTTTCACACCAATTATTCGGCGAAATTTTTATGTTCTTCGCTGCAAGAACTTGGTATTATATCGCAGTCACGAGATCCGATTATTCCAGATTGCAAAATGACGTTCGCAGAAAAAGATCCTTTTTGCACATCTGTCAATTTCGAAGAGACTTTGGCAGATGTGATATGTTGAGTCTGCGCTCTTTCCAACGTTTTTATTAGCTGTGAATATTAGAGTGTCTCGTTTCTTCGAAGAAATTACTTTTAAATATTTTACTTTATTTTTAAATATTTAACAGAAAAAAATTGTTATTAATAAATCGGGTTTAAAGTTTGTCGTGAAAATTTTGCTTTATATTGTTGCGAATCTTTGGAGCACATTGGTGAGTGAAATATCGGGGTTTTGCAAAGAGAATTGCACAATAATTCCTTTTGTTATAAGTCTGACTAACTCCCATATGTAGTTTATGGGATAGAATTATTCAGTGTAAGAGTGATAATGGGCTTGTGGCTTTTTCCGACACTCTCCCCAGATAGAACAGTGTAGTCATCATGCCATCATATTGCCATCATGTAAAATCATACAATGTACCACAAATGTATCTCTTATGACTGGTAATATTTCGCTCATATTGCCGTCATGGGATGACAACATCGAATGTCGACAAATTTTAGTCAACTGGGTGCAAATGGACGGCGATTTAAGTGAAAGCAAGAAACCCGAATATTGCGCGCATTTTGTTCCATCATACGATGACGGCAATATGAGCACAATATGATTGGTCATAAAAGATACATGCATGATACATTCAATGAGTCGCGAGGTGCAATAACTTACGATTAAAATATGTTAGCATCATTGTGCCTAAAAAAAAAACAAATTTTGTTAAAAAATTATATATATAGGCATAAAAAAATTTTTTTAAAAACTTCTGCTGATCGGAACTGACTTAGTCTAATCGACGCTTAAATAAATGATTGACCAAAGCAACAGAGCAAACTGAGCTCGGTCAGGCGGTTGAACGTAGCAAACAAAGTAGTGTATCTAGGAGAATACCCAGATAGAACAGTGTAGTCATCATGCCATCATATTGCCATCATGTAAAATCATACAATGTACCACAAATGTATCTCTTATGACTGGTAATATTTCGCTCATATTGCCGTCATGGGATGACAACATCGAATGTCGACAAATTTTAGTCAACTGGGTGCAAATGGACGGCGATTTAAGTGAAAGCAAGAAACCCGAATATTGCGCGCATTTTGTTCCATCATACGATGACGGCAATATGAGCACAATATGATTGGTCATAAAAGATACATGCATGATACATTCAATGAGTCGCGAGGTGCAATAACTTACGATTAAAATATGTTAGCATCATTGTGCCTAAAAAAAAAAACAAATTTTGTTAAAAAATTATATATATAGGCATAAAAAATTTTTTTTAAAAACTTCTGCTGATCGGAACTGACTTAGTCCTCGTCATGATCGCATTTATTCATCCCTAACGCCCTGAAAAATTCCTACCTATCATTGTGATCTAACGGGGATTCGAACCGACGACCTAATCGCTTGGGGATGTATGCACGCAACCGATACGCTACGAGACCGTTCGCTGGAAGGACACCATCGAATCGGGCTCTTCACATGCACATCGAGCAAAAAAAATTCAGATTATGTACATGTCATGTATTAATATATACAGCAAAAGTTTATTTAACAGAAAAGATATATGTGTATTTATACACAATAAATATAATATTGATAAGTTATTGGCGAAAGATAAGACACCCGAATATTTTTTACGACTTTTTTCTAACTCAATTAAACTAAAAATTAAAAAAATAATAAAAATCGGTATTTCCATAATTTCTTTATTTATTCTCTTCTCTTTTGTATACGTGCACCACACTTTTCATCACATTATTTTTTATCCTTGAATCATCTATATAATTAGTCGTCTTTACTAGAATAAATTATCACATTTGATAATTTTACTGACAAAACAAACAAACTATGCACAGCATTTGCTGCATTAATAGTTTACTTAGAACATTTTTTCAACATAACTTATGAAAATTGTGACAGAAAAACGTGCTCGTATACGCATATATAGATATAATATACAGAGAGTCATCACAGCTGTTGGACTGTGTTTGACGAGGCTTGCCGAAGTGCGCCGAACGGCGACGAACGCGAGGGCGCAAGGCATACCTGACAGAATGCGCGCATTATATGCCGTCATATCGCCATCATGCCATGATGGTTTCGTGAATGCATGAGAATCTCGCAGTCTCTGTTTTCCATATGCACGGAATATGTTAACATACAGTGCATTCAATTTAAGATCATACCATGATGACAATATGCTACCATGATATGGTTTCAATATGTCGACAGTGAATGGAGTCACTCTACGATCGGAATATGATGGCATATTTTGAACAGAATTTTTTTCATCATATGATGTTCAAAATATGCTATCAAAATGCATTCCCTAACTTAAATCATAGTCCATGACGGCCATGACAGTCAAAATGTTCTATCTGGGTCGGCATTATTATCACAGCGATTCATCACGTAAACTCTCTCGTGGCATGCTCTACTGTTCGCACACTGCGAGTCGGCAAATGAAAACAAAAGTTTTTCTTTTCCCTTGGCTGGTGTACACACACACTACACGCCGCTAGAGACTTCTCGCGTAACGAAAAGTAAGTACAACACTCGCTCGACAAGTCGACAGCTCTCCGCGCGCGCTCTCCATTCTCCGGATCGCGTGGACTTTTAGATATTACATATATACCTCAAGGGTATACACTTTGTACGCTTCGAGGGTCTCTCTTCGTGTTGATCCTCGCACTCTTAAATTTAAAACACTGCCTTCAGGCAAATATTCGCGTCTGAAACCAACTACACAACAGCGCATTATAAAACTGAATTACAAAAATTATTTTGTTTTTTTAAATTGAAATAGTATTGAAAATGTACATATAAAAATAATACGAGTTTTTTTTTTATGCCAGAAGTTTATGATTTGAACAAATAGTTGGAAAGACCCTTGAGTGAGATTTTAGACCCTTGAAAAAATTTGCATACTCCAATTGTTGAAAATTTTATGAATAAAATTACCCCCCGAGATTGAAACAATTTTTTTCTAGCAGTAAAATATGTGGTTACTGCACATTTTTAAAAGTGAAAAAAAAAAAGTGTAGAAATTGTCTCGGGGTTTTAGCGGTTCTCAAAGCGATTTGGACCTGCCATGCGGTGCACCCTCTCATCCGCTGGTCGCTTGGCTGAGTTTATTGCATAAAGTTTAACTCTAAAGAAGTACAAACTTCAACAGAATTGCGTGGATGCGTGTGTGGCCCTCAGTTGTGAGCCATCCCGCGGCTTGCAACGAGCAAACCGCACCACATTCCATACCATGACCACTCTGTGCTCCGGCTCTTGCTCCCGCATCATCTTCTCCATTTATTCTCTTTTTCTTAGTCCCCTCGTCCGGATGTTCCACCGTCGTGATATGTCAGTGCCAGTGCATTCGCGCGTTCGTGCCACGATTAACCTGCATCTTCCTTAATTTAACCCAGATATAGGATTTTTTTTACACGGTAAAGATCTCATTAGAGACACATATTTTCCACCTAGGAATTTTGCTTAGACGTTGATCGCTAACTTTTTAATGTAAATAACATTATTTTTGATGTTAAACACGTGTTTATACTTATTGATGCAAAATACCGTTTTTATATTATTTCCTGTGTTTAAGGGTGGGGAAAAAAATAATTCAAGAGAAAAAAATTAAAAATGTATAGTGTCCGACATGAATGAACTTGGACATATATGAGAAGGAAATTTAAAGCGTGACAAAATTGCAAAATTCACCATTTTCTGCACATGCAGGCACATATTTGCAGAGCAACTTATCCCTGGCTATATTTCATTCTCACGGTACATCAGAATGTCAGTCTCAAGGAGTTACGTTGGCGAATATAGGGGAAGATAAGCCGTTCAACCTACATTTCAACTCGTGTGTACCCACACATTTAACAACGTTGGAGTATATCTTGAAATTTCAACTATAAAATTTGCTCGCGACTTTGTAGGCAAGTTTTCGAATTTTTCCACCAGCAAGGGGGTAATAATATACACATATATAGGCTATATAGCAACATCTCTATTCCTAATCGTTGGCGAGTGGCGGGGCTGCTCTTAACCTCGATTAAGGCGGCAGAGTGCATCGCAAAGTGCATTTCGACGTTTAAACCGTGTTCATGGGAGACACTGCGGCTAGCCGGGGATTATTTGGCCGTTATTCCACCCAAGACACTGTACATTATACTCGCTCAATATCCAAATGAATGTGCCGGCAGTGACTGGCTAGAGATTCTTTAAAACGAAAGTTCGATATTAGACTTTTCAATCGCGACGAGACACTTTCTAGCGATACATCTCATTTTTTCTTTTTTTTTTTTTGGCGAAATCAACGAAAATATCTGGCATTGTATTAATATGGCGCGACGTGATGACAAGACGGCGATCCGATAGAGACGCGGTGGGATGATGCGCGATCGTTTTCTTGGCGTGCTTCCTAGAAACTCTTGACCGGACGTCGATAGACTCACGTGCCTGTTTACTATAGAGGGTGCCTTTTCATATGTGTATACTGCATCGCGGGCAGTGTGATATTGTTTATTTAAAAATAAGGATGCGTTTGTTATGTGAGAAAAACACGAAATTTTACCTATTATCAGGACTTTTTTTAATCTCTGAAAAAAATAAGCTAAAATTGCTTATAATTGTTTTTTTAGATTTAATATATTTATTTAAAATGAACAAAAATATTATAGCAACGAGTTTTGTGATTTTAAAAATTTTCAAAGCTGATCCCCTGAAATATCTCAGTTTTGACGATTTTTTTGATTTTTTGTCGATAACTCGGTAACTACGAGAGATAGCGAAAAATATTCTAGAAATCAAAAGATTAAAAATTAAATTAACTACAAAAAATATAGAATAAAATTTTTAGATTTTCTGCTTTGTTTTTGAGATATTTTGAAAAATTAAAATTTCCAAAAAATGATAATATCTCAAAAATTACGAGAGATAAAAAAAAATTTATCTTAAACTTTTTATAGAAAATTTTATCTCTAATAAATTAATTAGAATAACTTTTTTCAAAATTTTGCTTATTTACTGAGTTATCGTCAAAAAACTCAAAAAAATTATGAAATCTGCCAAATTCTAAGGGGTACCCCTTTGAAAAATTTTTCAAAATTTTTTTTTTTCTCAAATATAAAAAAACAATTGTTTAAACCTTTTTTCGAATAATTTTATAGAAAAAATCGGATTTTAAATCAGTTATATATGGTTTTAAAAAATAGATTTTTGCGAATTGAGTATATGTATATATACAGTGAGGGAAATAAAAGCTCAGAGATACAGTTTCTTTGACGATAAGACTGACGAAACGGCCCGTGGTTCCGGTCCGGCCCTTTATTTCTCGTGTGTGTATATATCTGTATATAATTTTTTTACTGAGCTCCTTGAGTACCCCCGCTCGACTTGGCTGCTCGCTGGAGATTGTGGCTCGCGGGACGAGCAGTGCGAGCGAGCGAGACCGCGTGTTGAAATTCGCTCGAAGGAACAAATACGGAAGGAAGCACACCCGAGATTACTAAACTTCTTAGTTGAAGTAACAAAAAACGCGTTGCAAAAAAAAATTTCACCTCTGCAAGATAATGACTTTTCTCTTGGACAACGCAAGGTACAGCATCCTATCCTCTCGTTACCCATATACCTACTCAACACAATAAGACGACGAAAAAAATTTCATTATCAAGTTTTTCGTTGGTGCAAGACATTTTTTTTAAATTTACTACCAACAGTTATAATAGCTATTTTCCAATAAATTGCGAGCTATGACGTATTCTGTATATTATCACTATTTGATGGAATTCAAGATGATCAAACCAGTTCTAGGTTAATTGGCTAGGCACAATCAGTATGTCCCTACACATATCATTGCTATTGACAGCTAAATGTGCCTCAATATCATGACAAAATATCATTCCAACCGGTTATTCCACCATTCTCGATATATAACAGCCTTATACAGCAGATGATGTTCATGACACACCATTAGATAAAAATTAGAAATGAATTAATTACATAGATATATAATTTCAACGATTTTTCAATGCTAATATTTGAATAATATTTTTTCAGAAAATAAAAAATCTCAAATACTATAAATATCGCTAAGTTCAAGTGCCATATGCTACTCAATTTATTCCGAATTGATTGATAAATTTTTTTAATGATTTTTCTTGCTACACGAACGAATAAAAAAAATTATATTTTATAAAATTATATTCCAAAAAAAGTGATTGCTGATATTTTGAGTCATAGAAAAAAATAGTATAGTATAGTAAGTACAAGATATCCAACTTAAAATATATAAATCTTGTATTACAGGGCATCTCGTCATATTATAAAGCAATATAAAAACCATAAAATTAATCAGCGAATAAAAAAGTCGAATTTCCTTCAAACAAGTCAAAGAAATCATTAAAAGGAATTATATAGCATGTTGAAACGTACACGACTTGGACGCACATGCAGACGTTATATTGCGCAAAAAAATCATGAGAAAGTTGGCAAAAAGCTCTCGCGGGTTATCTCACGTCTGGAGAGGGCGGCGCCGTATCCGCCGACGGATCCGGACAAGAAAAATAGTGTGTGTTTAACTCATTGGCACTCATTTGCTCGTCTCCATTCATCTGCCGTCGAGAGTCAGTCGTGGTTGCGAGGGTCTGACGAACGAATCTCGCTCAATACCGCGCGCAAGTTGGCTCTCTGATTCGTGTGAGAAAATGGGGAAATGTGGTTCATTACTGTGGTGTTGTTCAAGCTCAAAAACCTATCAGCCACTGTCGATGGAGATGAGCAGAGGGTCGTCATTTCGAATGGATCGGCAACAAATGCGTAAACCCAGTGTCCGTTACGACGTTGTAAGACCGGCAGCCCGAAAAAATAGGTAAAATATGTCTTGATAAACATCAACTAAAAATATATTTCTCCAGTAGATATATTTACTCGTGAGTATTCTAATTATCCGTCAGATTGCCTTAGACAATGTGGAGTAGCACTCGGTAGCCAATCAAAACAGATCCAGGCGATTAATTAGCCAGCAGCTTGACTCTCAGAGACCCTATATCAACTCAAGACTGATGGATCTGACGAACCCTTGCATTCCACGCTACTCCAACCCCTAGTCGATGCTCAAATATTTTGTAAAAGTCATTTTAATGTCGAGAAACAAGCGCAGGTATCGATGGAAAAAATTACGCATCTTTCAGCTTGATTATCCTGATAAATACACGAGTTGTAAAATTTTTCTTGAGAATCTTTCTTGTAGAGAATTTTTCCAGCAACAAAAAAGATTCAGTACAAAATTTTGATAGATCATGTAGTTTCCGAGATATTTGTAAAAATAGTTATTGCAAATAAAATTGAACTCGATTTGTTTTCGATTATAGGCTCACTTATTTCCTGTCGAAAACAAACTACTAATGGCACGGTGAACAAAGCTTCAACAAAGTGTATCCAACAGGAAAAACACTGATTTTTTTTTTTATTTATACTCGTCGGTAGTGCAGGATTCTGCATGCAATACATCTCCCTCGCCTCTTACTCTCCTTTCGTGTCCTTTCTCTCGGCTTCTTGCGCGGCTGCAATAGTCGTGCCTGGACCGCCAGAGTGAGTGTTTGTTTTCTCAGCGTTTTAGAGCTATTTTCAACGCTATAATATTATTAAAATAAAATTATTTATCGGGAAAATACTGGCCCTATAGCTGCGGCAATTATTTTCTCTCAGGTACAATTAACGGGACCAATTAATTGCCTTGAAGCAGGAGACATTGCATAATTTTATTGCGTAAAACGCCGGTAATACACCGGCACTGCTTTTCTCGCGACCTTTGTACATATACTCGCTGTGTGTATGCACAAAGTAATGTATTCGTTCGGGCATTGAATATCGCGTGCGACGATCCATTAAATATATTTTTTTTTTCGTGCTTTCTGCTTCAGAGTCTCGTCGGGAAATTCGTGATGCTTGATTCATTGCCCTGTATATTGTAGCTTTTTCCTCGTGGAATTATTTATCTGTGTGTGGTGCGCACACGAGTGATGGAGATATTGTGCATCGTATAAAAATGTCTTTCATAAATCTCGCGGTGAATCATAATTTTTACTAGGTACTTTGTGAGTCAGTACGAGTGATAGACACTTGGTAGATTGATTTTTCAGGTGTGTGAATTTTTTTTTTGTGTGTTACACGTGTGTGAGAGTTTTTTTTTTTTTTTACAAATAGTGACACTGGAGTCTTCCGGGTTCAGGTGAGACGCAGACAACCGTTTATAGTTTGCTTCCTTTCAAGAAAATTAATTGATGTTGCTATTTGCATGTTGAATTAATTTTACATCTCTATGAACGTTATTACAATAGCCACGCGGGGGCTTTCTTAATTGAAATGTGCTTCGTGTCGTCCACAAAAGCACGATTCTCACATAATTCATGAAGTTACATGGGTACTGCGCGCCTTTTGCATCGAAATTTATTCGTTTTAACGCTTTGTTTCTCGTTGTCAAGTGTCTTGACAGTGCTTAATACACTCAAAAATGTAAAATCTATTTGAAAAAGTATTGAAATCAAATTTTAAAAATATTTTTGCTCTAACAAAAATTGGATTTTTAATTTTTTTTTACGTAGTTCACGTCTAAGTTAAAAAGAATATTTTTTTTTTTGAATTTTATTGACTCATTTTTGAATCATGGCTTTACTTTTTATTACAGTGGATTTTTATTGTAAGAAAAATAGAGTTGATGAAATTTTTTTGAGTGAACTTGGATATATTGTGAAAAAATTGGGAAATCGTGCATTGAATTGAAATTTATTTTGAGATTGATGGTTTCTTTTCTTTTTTTTTAATTTAAAAGGCTTTGGGTATACACACTCTTTTCACGTGTGGGAAAAGAAAACGTATGTGCATTCATTGGCCTCCTCTACTCTTTGAGCTGTCCATTTTCAAGCAACCCTGAGTTTATTCCCACATGAAATTTTTGGTCCGGCGTCAATGTTTTTGGGTCACGGCAATGTAAACTCGCGAAAAGACTGGGTTTTTTTTTGTGGATACATAAAAGCAGCCAAGCAACTCTTGACAGCCTCGAAAATTTAGTCCTCGTAACCCTGACTTCCACACCGCAATTTTGTACTATTTTTATTATTATTATTATTATTTTTTTTCGTTTTCCACGTCTTATTGAAATTTAACATTCGAGTCGTCGTAGATAAAATCGACTATTCAAATAATTCAGGTCGGATACATTATTATTACTATTATCGGTCTGTGAGGAAAAAATCTCGTTTATAAATCCATTCACGAATTTTCTTGCAATGCTGAGTTATATATTTTGAATTAATAAAACAATTTTTTAAATGTAAAATACGGTTTTTAGTAAGCTGTCAATTTTTTCTCAATCCCAGTGGCGAGTAAATGGGCGAAATTTAATTTTAGAAAATCATGTATTACAAGAGGAAGAGGTAAAAGTAGGTTTCGACGTCCAATATGGCTGCATTTTAGTAACAAATCGCGGAAATTACGCATTATACGGTCGGTGCTTTAGCACAGAAAATCACTCGTGTCCCTCGCGAGTAACTTTATCACTCGTTAATGACCGTTACAAATTTTGCGAGTGAATAAAATGCCCTTCTGGCTTTTCCACTGATGCGTTAATCGACGAGTTTTTACACACACATGTGTGCCCATCATAAACGATCATATATATTGACAGTTTTTACTGCCAAACACTTATCTATTTCCCTAAAGACCGAAAAATTCCATATTTTATCTATGATAACTGCATACAAACACTCTGAATCGACTGTAGTCATGCAAAATAAAATCTATATCGAAAAATAAATTTTTTTTCTACTGTTATCCAACTGAAATTTGTTCCATTTATAATTCAACCAAATATAATAACAAGTTATAAATTTATTTTCATCATTTTTAATCTTGAAAATCCAAATTTTCAATTAAAATCATCCGAGTTTAGAATGATTTAGATTTTTGACATTTTTTGGTTTTGTTTTCGGTGGAATATCTCGAAAACTATGCGAGTTATGAAATTTTTTATTGAAATATTTTTTGTAGCTCGGAAAATTCTCTATGAAAAATATATCGAGGAAAAATTTCCAGAATTGCATATTTATCAAGTTATTTATAAAAATAAAGATTCATGTCTGTATCTCGATCAGACTAAGGCAAGTGCATACCGGAAATTGGCGTATATCCGGCGGAAATTGAGAAATATCGTCTAAACCACTTTGGCGATAAGTCGACGACATTTGGCGTTAAAAACTTTAATTAGTATGGCAATCAGAGAATATTACTTAGCACAAGTACATATACTGATTTACAAAAGCAATTTTATTAGTCGTTCTAAAGTGCCAATTATTAAATCTCACTATATAAAAAAAAAGAAAAGAAAACTTTAATGGATCTCGTGCGATATTGAATCAGTTATAAAGTACCGTCTACTAACTCGAGCAATTAATTAATGTCACTTTTGCAGCAGGCGCGCATCCTTTACTATTATGCTTGTGCGCCTAAAACTTTTGCTATAAAAATTCATTTTTTTTTTTCTCTCATCGCCTGCAATTTTACGAGTGAGCAATGAAGGACATGAGGGGTTTATCGACGAGAAAAAAAAACGGTTTTTTATTTCGACGATCAGCTGACCATTGCGTCCACAGAGCAATCAGTTTTATTTTAACGAGTTTTACGTCCCGCGCGCGCGACTTCGAAGCTCAAATCGATGCGGTGGCGCCTGGGGGAACACGAACGCCACAACGAGGCCTCTCTATGCTAATTCGCGGCTTACTGTATTGCGACTAGCTGATGCGCGAAGTAATCGTCACTTCTAATTTACAACTAATTGACAACTTTCATTATTAGTCGTTTATTTTATCTCTTATTTGTTTTACTATGTAAACAGACAAACTTTTCACGCGGGTAAAAGCAAACTGTGGTTTATTACAACCCCAATCAAATATTTGACAACTTTTTTTGAGATTTCAAATGTATAAACATTGAAAATGATAGTTCTGATATTGAGTTGGGATGAAAAAAAAAAATTTTATATCGAAATTCTTTGGAATTTTGAATTTTTTTCAATAATTATCTATAAAATGCCGTAAGTATTAAAAATTATATTTTTAATCTTTTTGAATGGATAAGAGCACAAAAAAAATTTGGTGTGATATTAAAAATCATTGTGAAAGAAAAAATGAGCACAAGCTGAATGCTCTCAAGATGTCAAAATTTTCCAAGGAGCTTTTCTATATAAATTCTAAAGGAAAAGTTCAGGTCTAATAGTCAGCAAGCTTGGATAGTACATATATAGTATAAGTGTCCCTAGAGATTCACTGGGGATATCTGAGTAATTCTTTCAAGCGTAATCTATACATCCTCATCAGTTGAATCGCGAATAAACTGCACGAACTACTCACTCATGACCCAGGACTTGAAATAATAAAAAAATATATATATATAAATTTAGGCATGAGTATAAGTAAAAAAAATCCCAGATAAACAAAACCATTAAAATTTCATTCAAAAAAATTTTCAATGTGTCAAAAACATTTTCTATTATCAAAAACACAATTAAGAGTATTGAAAATTTTTTCACGTTTTTTCGATTATTTTTTTTTTATAGTGAAAAAAAAAATTTCTTTTTCCACTTGGATAGCATTAAAAAGGGTTTTATACACCATGTCGATGCTTGCGACAGTTGAAAATTGGCTGCACAGGGATTTTATCCAACAGGGGGCGCTGTTCAAATATTCTGGCAAGCTCTTGGCATACGTAAAATGCTGCAAAGGTAACATCCCGAAGCATATTCTTCTCCATGTCCCAGAGAGCATCGACCAGTCCCTCTTGAACACTCATTCACGGCGGCCATCAAGCCTGGAAGGGGTGCAAAGACCCCGAATGGCGAAAGTTTATGTCGCCAATAAATTCTGGGCGTTTAAGCCGAGCAAGTCGCTTGAGTCTGGGGTAACACGAGTGTAAATGTATGTAGAATCGCGTTGGAAAAGTGTGTGAAACGAAATTCCGCATTGCCAAGAACCAAAGCATAGGAGGCCCAACCGCACGCTTGTCGAAAACTTGCCCTCAAAACTTACACACAATGACACTCGGACGTTTATACATCTGGAAATTTGCATTGTTCCAAGTGCCGCAGAATTTAATATCTCTTTCAATGAGTTTTCTAATTAATACTCAGCTCAACTAAGCCGGAAAAACTTATCAATAGATATTGTGAAACTCGATGAAGAATTTCACAGATGAAATGTTCTTTTTATATCTCAAATATCTCGAAAACCACGCTAGTTATGAAATTTTTGCTCTGAATCTATTTTACAGCTAATTAAATTCTTTACAAAAAATATCTAAACAAAAAATTTCGTAAATCTGATGGTTTTCAAGATAATTCTACTTTAAAAAATGCCCAAGCATCAGAGAAGAAAAAAAAATCGAAAATTTCTTCAATTTAAACAATCGCAAAAATAATGACTTCTACATTTTTTTAGGAAATTTTGAAAATACCATTTTTTTAGAGAATTTCAAGGGCTACAAAAAAGATTCAGGGTAAAAATATTGTAGAATGAGTAGTTTGTAAAATATGTGCGATGGAAGATGAGTATAATTGTGAGTTAAGTGCTGCGAATTTGCACCCTGGCTTATCTTGCTATTACAATGGAATCCTTGTAGATGAATATTTATCAAGGATGTAAACATTTTAAAGGCATGACAAACCACAGAATACACACTTGCACACAGTAGTGTGAAGTGAAATGTACAGCACACGCGCGAATTGGTGCCTTAAACTCTCGGGCGTGTGACACAATTTTATCCCTTTTTGGTGGCATCACATCCCGTGAATTTCAATCGCCTTTTCCACCTCTAACACGACAGTTAATTGACTTTAGTACAGTGCAAAATACTCGTGCACTTTCTACCGCGCCAGTATAGTGTAGCGAGTAACTTTATAATACCCTATAAAACAATTATTAAAATGCTGCATCAAAGAAAAAGACAATTTACATCCTCCTGCTCATCATCAATATTATTTCATATAAACTTTGGGAAAAGTCTTTCAATTAAAATTTTAAGCTTGGTTGAACTTTTTGACAATTGAAATGAGTTTTCTCGCAAAACCAGAGGTGTGCAAAAAATATCCATCTTTTTCACTGAGCTGGATAGTAAGAAATATGAGAAAAAATTGTTATAAAAATATATATGAAAAGGAAAACTTTTGTTGTACAAGTTTTTCACAGCGACTGAGTTGCTTTTTTTTATGAAATAGAAAAATTTCTTTAGCAACTATATGCTCTTCCTCAGCGTGATATCATCCAAGTGAACATGAATCTCTCATATTCCATGGAACTTCCACATATTCTCACGTTTCAATGCATTTTGTCGTCGATATATTTTTCCTCACCAACTCGGCCATCATTCTTTTTCATATTCCACTCACGCTAATATGTCCCGCACCCCTTTATTGCGGATACACGATTAAATTCACTCACGACGAATCTCGACGCAAATGAACGGCTCAAAGACTATTTTCTTTTGCTGGCGCATGTCTCTCTGCTCGGCACACATCCGGAGCCTCCTAAATCATCCCTCTTAACGGCGCGTCGTTGGCGCGAAATTGCCGGAAGCTCTGGCGGGTTCTCTCTTATATAGTCCGAAAAGCGTGAATCGAGTGAAATATAAGTCGGCTAAAAAAGTTACTTTTAAAAATTAGTTCGAAAAAAAAGAAGAAATTTTCACGCCTCAATTACCACCATTTTTTTTATCCAAGTGTATTACTAGCGCACAATTTCATATTTTTTTCGTATACTGCTCTCAGTAAAGTTTTTCAAGTCTCGAGTTTTTTTTTTTTGGTGCACTTCTGAAGTAGGATTTATATCAGCGATTTTTTTAAAACCTCTCTCTGTGCTGTAACTTTTTAATAATTTTTTTTTTTACGCTCATCACAGAATTTATTTAACTCATTTTTCTCTTAGAAAGTTATTAACTTCTCGAAGTAATTTATAAAAATTGATTTTTTTAAAGCTGACTATCAACTGGCAAACATTTTTTAAAGACAGTATAAAAGTCTTAAAAAAATATAACGCGCTTCAAAAGTCTGAAAATTCTACTTTTCTGCGGAATAAGATAGATGATAGTTAAATATTTTCCTTTGTTTATCATATATAGATACTATTGTACAATTGTACCCGAGAGATTTTGCTCTTAGTGAGAATAGCGCGATTGCCGAGACGCGAAAGAGCCCTCTTGACGATGTACGAACACAGGACTCTAATTAAACTCTGAAGTTGATGGCGCTGCGGCTTCTAAAGTAATGCAAAGATGTTCATATCTCACCCGAGGAAGGAGCCAACATGTCACTGCACATGTTGCAGCCCTGTTATGATTAAAACGATGGAAATTTTTACTGGCAAAAAAGTCCTAGAGGAAGTTTAACAATATTTCAATCGAATTTTTTATTTTTTAAGATGACTGTAGCAATTACAAACGACACTAACATGTGCGAAAAATGTTTTGTCGTATAGTTTATGGCACCCACAAGAAGTTTCCCACATGTAATATTGCGGCTTTTGAATGCCTCGAGGATTTTTCGCGCTTTAAAATATTGCAAAGTATAGAAATATATATGGCTCTGATATATCCGATGATTACTCAGAGCCGTATTATATACAGAAGCACATTCCAGAGCTGATGGTAACCGCAGACTTTCTTTGTGTGCTGCCTATACACGGTTCTCCATTTGCATTTCTCTCTACGTGCACTTGAAGATTCACGGAAAATGGAGCCTCAAAAAGTTTTCTCTATGCAGTACGAGTTAGCTGGCTTCCCAATCCCCTCGTCTCCAACCCTTTCAACCGAGTCACAGTCTGGCTTTCCCTCGCCAGAAGCCAACGACCCGACAATTTTTTTTTTATGGGTATATAAATACTTGTTACTGAATTATTCCATTTGTCTGTCTCTCCGCCGTGGAAAATTAGGCCTATTGAACGTAAATAATGATGGATAATTCTACCGATCGCTTAATTTATAATATTTTCAATGCTTTCTAAATATTATAAACTGAAAGTTTTTATTTATTCATTTTTTCCAGATTTTTTCTGTTTTCTACTGTTTTTTAAAGACCTTCCAAAAAAAAAAACGTTTTTCCCCAGCTAAAAAAAATTTATATTAAATACACTTAACCTACTAACCGGATATATAGTATACTCATAGCATACAATATTTTTCATTTTGCCGAGAAAACTTTTCAATGGTGCTTTAATGAAAACGGCATTGATATTGAGAAACTTGAAGTTAATCGCAGGTAATAACCGTTCGTTGGGTTAGGTCATCGTTTTAAATATTCATGCAAAAAAGTGACTAAAAAATTTTTTCATCCCCAAAACTCATTCCTTCACTCCTAACCGCATATGCTACACGATTACTCAGAGAATCGTTGTTCCTGTATATAGTTATATTGATGTTATCTCATCGTAGAACAATTTCACAATTGAAAAAAAAAAATTTTCCATCCATTTGCCCTGCCGCGCCAATTTTCCTCGTGCGCGCGTTCAGTTCTGCGTCACTTGCGCGAATATGACTGGGGTGATTCCTGGCAAAAAAAAAAGACTCAATCCGACAAAAAAAATTTACCAATATGAAATATATGTATCTATATAAAACGTTTGTGTCAAAAATTGGAAATTTATTGCTGCAGAGCGGCCCAGCAGATACACTATCACTTTTTTTATTCACATTTATTTTTTTTTTTTACGAGTGGAAAATTTTAATAGCCTCTTCACGCATTGTTCGAGTGATTGGCAAGAGATATATACAGACAGAGCATCAGAGGTGCTCTCTAAACACTCGTGAGATACGAGCAAAAAATACAGTTGAAGGCTGCAATCCTAGTGCCTGATGTATTGGTCAGAGAATTCCCTAACATAAGTAAAGACGCTCTTATAACGATCCTCTAGGTATTTTTCAGACCCTGTGCGCGCGGCCATGTTGCCAACAGTTCCCGGTATCCCTTTCAGAAATGGCGGAGAATTCCTTGAAAAATACGAAAAAAAAAAAAAAAAACAAATCTCCCACAGGCATTATCATTGCAATGATTTTTCAAGAAGAAAAAAAAAAATCGTAGAAAAAAGAAAAACCCGCAAGATGAAGTCACTACTTATCTACAAAATTACAAACTACAAAACCAAAGACGTTATCTTCACCAAACCGTGAAATATAATCCCCAAGTATGAGCTAGCACTGATTTATCTGCATACCGACTCGTGAAATTTATTCCTCCCAACTGCAATCATCCCGGAAGTCGCGATTGAGAGTGAATTAAAGCAGAAAAAAATTTTTTTTTTCACTTGTCTACAAAATAATATTTTTCCCCGCACCTTTAGGGCGACGCACAGGTATCGGTAGGGCTTCTCGTCGCAACGCACACAAAAGCGACTGACCCAACTATAGAAATATAATCCTACATCGAAAAAAAAAAAAAAAACGCAGACTTAATAATAAGCGCCAGACCAGACGCAATAACTCGGCGACAGGTTCAACGAGGGGGGGATTTTATTCGTCAAAAAAAAACCCCTAAAAAAATCTAACGCACACATTAAAAAGTATCTTGTGTGAGAAGGCGCGGTGGAGCTTAGAGTGCGCGCACTGGAATGGAGTCGCAGTAGTGGAGGGAAGACTGCCGGAAAGCGTGGCAATCCGGCAGTTGCACGAGAGACGCGTTGTCGGGCAGTCGCGTGGCCTATTTGTGTGAAATTAATTTTTTTCTCATGCTCTCTATGCTTTCAATGGGCCTCGTAATTAGACCATCAATTGACGCGAGTGATCGGCAATATACGGTAGTGTTTGTGCGATGTGAATAAACGGATTGTGCTTGGATATACCATTCACGATGGTTAGCTTCAAGACAAACAACTGCTCGAGGTACAGATTTTTTTTTATTCGATCGAGATAATTTTTTCCTCTTTCTAAAGGGTTTTATCTGCGCTGTACAAATGGAAGCGAGAATTTATTTATACTGATGTTCATAATCTTATCGCTCTGGCGTGCGAGCGTGACGTGCAGTGTGTCTCTCGAGAAGGCAACGGCCTATGAAACTTGTTGGATCAGCTGCTGATGGTACAATTTAATTTACATGATCTTCCAAGAATTTTTTAAGTCACCCCAAATTGCTTATAGACGCGCGGCAGTTTCTACATACATATTTTTTGGCCTGGAGATTTTTGTTTTCGAGGGTTTCGTGGATATTATATACACGACTGCCTGAAATTATCGTCACGCACTAAAGACTTTAGTGACCCTGAGGAAATCTACGAGGGCTTTTGTATGCTCTAGTCCTCTCTTGCCGACTGCTCTCGCTGGTCAGCTTTGTTGCAAGATTTGTGAATGCACTATTAACTTCTCGGTAATTATGTAGACTATATATTCTGGTAAATAAATTATCTGTCTACGCCGTAAATGCGCTTAGTATTGTTGTGTATAAAAAGTTGTTTTTAATTTCGAAAAGGGTAAGAAAAAATTGTTGTGTATATATATATATATATATAGGAAATTAGTTTGTGAAAGTTTGCGTTGGATTGATAGTGGGTGTGACGGCATTTAATTTCTCAAACCTCGAATTGAGTGGACGCTGGTGACCGTGAGACCGGAAATAGAGGTGGAAAGTGCCGTTGTTCATCCCTGAGTCTAAAAACAATGGTTTTTAATGAATTATATAGTCACACTCGGCTATATTTTTGTCTCTCTTTTCACTCTTTGTTTGTATGCACGCGAGCTTTGTCGAAAATGCATCGCGAGCTCCTCTTGAAGCGTCAATGCAGCTGTCGCTCTAACCGGAAGTCAGTTCCTGCATACACCCTTGTATATAAATAATTGCATGCAGGTGCCATCGTGTGTGTCTAAAATACGCCCGAAATCACGGCTAAAATAGTGCTAAATTAACGAGGCACGCAGAAACTCGACAAAATTATAAAAAAAAAAAAAAGAAAATTTTTTTACTCCACTGTCATTATCACAGAAAATATAAAATTTACGCAATTATTGCTAGAATACTTTTTTATAGAGAATTTTTCGAGCTATAAAAAAGGTATTATCAAAATTTTATCTAGCTCTAACAGTTTTCGAGTTATTTTAGAAATAAATACTCAGCCTTAATTTTATACTGTTTTGTGTAAGTAATTTAAATGTCGACAAATATGCTAAAGATTTCCCGACGAGTTATTAAATTAATTTCTATACCCTCAGTACCTATTTTCACAAGCCCATCGCGGAACCTCTAGTATTATCTCAAATCTTGAATAAACTAAGAAAATTAAATAGAACACTTTTTTTATCACGATGAATTGTTATTTTCATCGCGATGGCGCGACAGGTATTTACCGGACGAGGATGATACAGGGACAGGTTTATCAGACTAGTCAAAAGTGTACAAGCGATTACATTGAACTGATAAGACCTTATACAGACGCGGTACAACGTGTGTTTTCCACACGCCGGTGAACGTACATCCGTTGGCAGTGGGTCACACTGCTGACGCGACTCTGAGGTCCTTGGCCGCCTTCTGGCGCATCCTCCGAGCGTGGGAAGATCTGTTTTACCCTCGTGCAGTGCCGAGGGTGACTGGAATACCACCCTTCACGAGGGTAGAAACCGATAACCAACGCGAAAGCAGGTTTTTTCACACAACACGCGTGTAAATTCTGCTCTGTTGATGTTTCAGTGACCATCCAGCGCCACATTGCCATCTGCAGGGCACGCTGCGCACCCCCGTGAGCCACTGCAACAACAACTACCCCCCGAATCAAGGTCACAGTCATGACCGAGCGCCACCCTCGCGTTGCACTGCGCCCAGGACGAATTATTCGGCTGTGCCGCATGGATGCGCTCTACACCCGAGGTAAGTTACCGTCCGAAGGGTTGAAATTACCCTCTTTTTACTCGAAAACATCACCGAATATTATCTAATGCTTATTTACTCGTGTAATGTGATTTTTAATCGTAGTTTTCAGCGTTAGTTTCACGCTGGGGTTGAGAGTTATTTGAATCGAGAAGCGGAAGGGTAGTTTAGGTGCTGTCAGGCCTCATGAATTGTTTTAAAGTGTGTTATATTGTCGCTGTGGAGTGTTTGGTAGATTTACAAATAAGATTAGATTTCTTGTGCGTGAAAACACATTCACTCAGGTTGATTCATCGACGCAACTCGGGGTAGATAGGAAGGGGTGGAGCGGAACAAGTGTAGAAGCGTGTGGCAGAAAGCTTGTGTACGAGCTATAACTTTATCCGACGACCTATCGCAACGTCGAGTTTCCTCGTTCCATTACTTCTCATCCCTTATCCGTCGTGGCGCCGCGTTAACTTTGCTACCCTGTTCCGCCCCCCTCAAAGCATCCTCAGGCAAGATTTTAAACCCTCTCGTAAATTGCTTTCGTGCACTGGATATTTTCAATGACTCAAAAAGTGAATACTCTCTATGTTCCATGAATATCATGCATTTTTAACCCTCTCCTATTTACACTGAATTTTTCTAATTTTTTTTAAAAATAATTTTCTATTGTGGTTTATAATTTATTTTACTCGAATATTTTCAATGCAACGATTAAAATTTTTTTTAGAATCTTGGGAATTATTTATAGAATCTTGACTGCTTAAATGTTTTAAAATCTTAACTGCTTATATTGATTTTTTCGAGGTGTTTCTTGATAAAAGGTCGTTAGGAAATGACGTAAATTACATCACAGCGCCTCGTCAAAAGGTCAATATAAATAATTAAAGAGGTAAAAAGGGGATCAGTTAATTATTGCGCTCCGTCAAGTGCAGATGTGTCGAGAAAAAAAATTCTTCTCTGATAAATTTTCACTCGAGTTTTTCAGTGAAACATGTCAATATGTGAAGTGGCCATCAAACAGTGTACCACCGTAATATTCAAAAGCACTGCACTAAAAAATAAAAGCAAATAAAATAATTGACATTATTAATTTTTTTTAATTTAATATTGGACTAAAAAATATCATTCTGAATAATTCAAAGTTGTTAAAAAAATTTTTTTTCTACATATTTTTAATAGTTCAAGTGGTTGAAAAAAAAATTCTAGTCGTTTATTCCCATTCTAGGAGAATAGAGCCATTGGTTTTTATTTTAGAGCTTTCGACGGAGGCATGTGTGTGTGTGTGTATATATATATAGATGTTTTTCCACGCTGGGAAAATCCCCGAGTGAGTCTGCTTCACTTATTCGAACCGTCGAGTAATCCGCAAAAATTTCAAGCGACTCCAAGACATGCCGTGTTTCCGGAGCAGCGAGAGAGAGGTGAAGAGCAAAGTTCGCGGCAAAGGAAAAACCACGAAAATAAGGGCGAATAGTGTAAAACGGGGAAAAGGAACATGGGCGGTATCCATGCACGAGAGTTTCGCGACCATTCTGCAAGAGAGGAGACTGGAGATGGTTCTGGATCCCTGCAACTCTTTCAGAGGCTACATCAGCCAGCCAGGAAAAGGGCGAAAGGGGCAATAGGGGTGGAGAGAGTGTCTCGGGACTATAAATAACTTAAGCCACGGTCATACATCGTATTCGTAGAGCGTTACTTCCGCCACACGGGTGGCTCTGCGCCATCCTCTGGCCTATACAATATACCTTCTGTGCTTTCCACCCTCTATATGCCTGTCGAGCCTTCCTCTAACCCTGAAAAAATGTCTCTGGTCAGGGATTTCAAACTTTGCCCATTAGAAAACTCGCGGGACAATATAAATTCCGAAAAATTGTCACAATTTCCCCCTATTTTAATCACAACTTTTCAATATTTTGCTCTATGTATATTTTTTTTTACATGTTAATTCAGCAAATCCAAAAACATGGTTGTTTTTTATTTTTTTAATTGATTCAAAAATGTTATGACATTAAATTCCTATAATATTGCGTCTCTAAATCCAAAAAAAGAGCATATTGTTCAAAAGTTCAGGAGAAAATTATCTTGATAATATCTTGATAAGGATACGATTAAGACGGATTGTGCTAGGGACATTTTTTGTAGCTGATAAAATTGTCTACAAAAAAGATCTCTTAACAAAAATTTTCATTTTAAGTAGTTTTAAAGTTATTTCAATTTAAAAGAGCAAGAGAATTTTTTCTATAAGCTGTTTTTAACTTAAGACACACGTAATAATATTTTCATGTTTTTAAAATTATTTTAATGCTTCTAACTCGGCGATACTATATTCAATGCACGTATATTAAACCGCTAAAACCGAATAAAAGCGTCAATTTTCCCAATTTTTCAGCGAAATTTTTTTTTATTGCGACTAGAATATTGAAAAAAAAATTTATTGTCGCTGAAAATCCAGAGAGTGAAACGGACCGAGAGTCGAGAGCGAGTGTCATGACCAATAAAATACAGAACCACACCCAGGAGAATCCGGCAAATGTGGGTTTCGAGCAGATTTTCCGGAAAGCGCAGGTGCACACGTGTCCGTATGCCCATAATTAAGCCATTATCGATATCCACATCGAGGGTGTCTGGCGATAGTTGTGCGAAGGAAGTTATATATATATAATCCACGGGGCGGATGAGGACTCTGCGGAGTATATCGGGTCGCCCGAGGGGCGTTTATCTTGGCAGATATTTAATAACCGATATAGCTGATGGTCGATGCGCACCCCCAAAATCTCCTATCTCTGCTTTTTTGGTTATTCCAAAGATTTGCTAACTATACGTCTCTTAGCAACCCTTTTAAAAGCCACACTCAGGTATTTTGAAACGCTTCTGATGGGCAATGTAACTCGGGAATTGTGCGAATGCGCGCTATGAAATTGGAAGCTCACCAAAATGTATTAAAGCTTCTTACGCCGCCTCCATCACTGCTACAAGAGCTTCAGTATATTATTTTCCGTATTTCTGCTCTCGTGATTTGAGGGCGAATGTGAATTTATACTTTTAAAGCTTTTGCATGATCGATTTTACATCGCTATTCTGTCATAAAAAATTAAGTACAAATTTTAATTCACTATTTTTCATTTTTTTTTCATCAAATTAAAATTGGGATGCATATATTTTTTTTTAATTGTTAAAGATTTATTTTTCAAAACATGTGGAAAAAAATAAACACATATCGCGTGTCTAAAGTGAAAAAGGTGTATATGTTTAAAATTATCTTGTCGTTTTAAATTAAAATATCTTTAAAACTATTCAAGATAGAAATTTTTGTCAAGAGATCTTTTGTGTAGAAAATTTTATCAGCGATAAAAAAGGTCCTTAGTAAAATTCATCTAACTTGTGTTCTTAGCAAGATATTAACACGTATAATGTTTTCAATTTTTTGATGATACGCCCTTTAGGCTTTAGACACGTAATATGGTAAATGTTTTTTTTTTTCTTTAAAAAATAGGTAACTTTTTATCGCGATAAATAATTTATATATTGTATAGTAAATTGATTAAAAAAAAAATTCTGAATATAGATGAAAAGTGCTTTTTTGAGAATGTAAAAAGGATGTTATCCTCATAAATTTTTTATATTTTCGATATACTCGACAGATTATATCAAGTATTCATTTTCCTTTAAACAATGATAAATCCTCATAAAATTTCTCTTGAATTTTAATGTGTGAATTTCTTTTCGACATAAAAAAAAATTAACACTGACGGGGAGAGATCAGTAAGGAAGAGAAAAAAAAAGTGAGAAATAAGAGAATGGAATAGAATAAGACGTCCATAAGACGGAGAAATAAAGAATACACTGGCAAAAGCGAAGCAGAGGAAGCGCCAGACGCAGAGGGGATGAGAGAGTTGCAGGCACGTGGTGGGGGCAATCCAAGGGGATGATGCGCGTAGCAGAAACCCCTTCCATCGTCGCGAGACAGTCGTGCCCTCGTCGTGGTGCGGGCTGGCCAAACTTTGCACCCTTGTACGACGGTCATTCGTGCAAAAACGTAAACGTCCATCGAAAGCTTCTCCAAAAATTACTAACCACGAAAAATAAATACAACTCCCAACCCCTCTAGACGGCCATAAAAAATTAAAAAAAAAAAAAAAAACCAACCTAAACAATCCGCGCAAAATATGTATTTTTTCCCTAGCTGAATTTCTTAAATTTTTGTTAAATATTTTTGATAAAAATTGTTTAAAGGGTGAAATTTTTTTATTATCTACATAGATTTATTTTCGTGGCTGTTTTGTGGCGGTGTAGATTTATTCGGTTTATTTATTTATTTATTTTTTTTTTCTAAGTATGCATAAAATTGGCGGTTTTCACGCCTTTGCACCTGTGCACCACACTGTGTCTCGATACTAGCACGTGTATAATGTCTGACGAGGGTCGAGGTCGTTTACACTTGACATCACGCTCGATTATATTTCTTGCTCTCAATCAGTTCAAAAATTCATCTAAAAAATTTTTTTTCAGTCGTATAATCAGCTTTTTAAATAATTTTTCTTCAACTTGTAAATGTTTTAATTTCAATTTTGATAGTAATAAAATTTTATAATGACTTTTAAAATATTTTATCTGTCATTTTTAATTTACATATTTTAAATTCTTCAGTGCATTGTATTTTTTTTTTTTTTTAATTAAAATAATAGCTGTTAAAGATTTTTGTCCCTTTTATTGTGGAATATTAACAAAAGTAAATTCCCAGTTGAAAAAAAAAAAAAACTCTTTAAAGCTTAATTTTTTCGCAATTTCAGATATATGATTAAAAAAATGTTTCAAGTGATTTTTTTTCAGCAATTGGCACGCAATAAAAAGTAATATTAGGATTAATAGAATTTGAAACAAAATAGATTGGCGTAGGTGTGAAGCATTGAAATGAAAGCATCACACGAGTGTGATTGCACATGGAAATGTGTGAACGAAAAGAGCCTCTCCCTCGGTTGATGCACACGCGTTTACGAAGGGCTTGAAAGGGGTCGTTGATTGAATAGCAGAGCGCGAATTTTGCTTATGCACATGAATTGAATTAAAATCGTTGAGTTCGTTGTTAAATACATTTTTTTTTCACATTTCTAATTGTCAACTACTGCATCATTGTCCTGGAATTTTTTTTTTTTCTCTCGCAAAGAGATTTTATCGCCCGTGTGTCGCAGCATGACAAAACCCGGCGGCAGTTTCATCGGCAAATGAGCGTCAACTATTAATCACGATGAAAAATGAAAAAAGGCGAAAAAAAAAATACTCATATGTATTTGTTTAAAAAACTTGATAACGCGATGTTTAATGGATAAAAATGTCGCGTTTGGTTCGTGAGATTAATTGAGCGTGTTCAGTGAAAAATTCCATGTAATTTATATTGTTGAGTGCATCAGTCAAATATCGTTACTGTATAAACATATATACCTCTGCGATGTTTGCCTGTTTGTGGAACTTCTTCGAGTGGTAAGAAAAGAATTAATAAAATCTAATTAATTCCCCGGGTTTTACTTTTTGTTTACTTTTTTTTTGTGGCAGAGAACTGATAGAAAAGACGAAGAAGATTATGAAGAGAGGTCGAGTGCTCCTGCTACCCCCCAATCGATTTTCAATTAAGTGCGAAGTTATTAATGGACGTCGCGTCTTTTCCGGCTTCAATCTCTGCCCCTATATTAAGTAGTAGCGATCGATGAGGGAGTAAAAAAAATAAAATGAAAAATTTTATCGCTCTACTTATTCATTTTGTACAATTATAAATATGTAAATCAATCTCGATTCTTTGAAATTTTAAGGTTGAATAATCTATAGAATATTATTTCTTTGTTGGGTATTTTTAATTTATATTTTTTTCTGCATTTTATGCAACGATTCCTCCATGAAGTGTACACTCTGATCAGCATGATATTAACGAGCTTTCAAATTAACAAACTCTCGGTAAAAAAGTTTTTGAATCCGTATATATCAAGGCAACGAGAAAGAAAGAACAAACTTTATTCTCCGGCACTTTTATTTTTTCTTTGTTTTTTTTTTGTTTTGTTTTGTTTTTTTTTTTGAATTAAATATTCTGTTTGCAAAACTCTTTTATTTTAATAAATACGGTGAATTGAAAATTACTTTTCCATGCAAAATTTTGATTAAAAAAAAAAAAAAAATCTGATATTTTATACAATTGGAATGGATTTAATAATTTAATAAAAGATTAAATAATCTGAAAAATTATGAAATATTTTTCCCCTCATTATTTTTGTCCATAAAAACATAAACTTGATATTTCTTGTTCACAATAAAAAAGTAGAGAATATATAAAAAAAAATAATGAAAGTATTATATTATGATCAAAATATGTTGGCATTTGTTTCCGATAAATTTGAAATTATAGAACCAGCTTAATGGTTATATCCAGTTGAAATGATCAAAAAATCATTTTTTTTTTGCAACTGAGATATAACCGTTTAATGGTTGAATTTTACATTTATAAATATTGCAATAAAATGATCCATAAAATATTTCCAACTAATGACAATAATGCAAATAATAATTTCATGGACGCAATTCATAAAGGAAAAATATATAATTTCGAATTTAATTACATTTCTACTTCAATATTTATATTTCATTCTTTCTACATCGTGATATTTCAAATATCAATATGAAACAGCATCAATTAAAAAAGTTTAAAATCAACAAAGTCTCACGGAATGATAAAAAAAAATGTAAATACCTTTCAATATGAAATTGAATAAAAATTCCTAAAATAAATACACACACTATATTCGCTTATAAATGAGAAAAGAAAGTTGTATTTTCCTAAAGAACTCATATTATATAGCATATCAGAGTTTTTGCATGTTTGAAAAAAATATATATACATTTTTTCTCTTTCATACATAGAAAATTGAATGAACTATAAGAATATTTGGAATAAACCGAGCTATTGAGTCGTTACATTCCATTTGTTTGAAATACAGCAACATCTGCAGCCATGCAACATTTGCACACATACACACAGCTATTGAGTGGTATAACTTTGTGTCGGTCTGCTGTGGCACTTGATGAATAATAAGCAACTGAAAGCGCTCGCGCACATGGAAATACATTCCAGAGAGTATACAGCAGTTGTTGTATGGGTGGTGTGCAAGTGCGTATCGATCTTCAAATGGTACGGCACATCTCTCTCTACATATAGGTATATCGCTTACTCACAAGCGAGCAAAACGCGAAACATCGCGACACGCAATCGATTACTTCCGCATTTTTTTATATTCCAACGGGCTTTGTAGCCGCATATTTTCGAGCTGATTTCCGGGCCTAAGTATATATCTTAAAATTTGTACACCTGTTTGAATTTATCCCGAGAGAGTATTCGCGAGGGTGGCTGATGGGAAATTCTATGCTCCTTGATGGTGTAGCAAATATCCGCAGAGAACATCCTGAGTGCTCTCATCTAAATTTACGTGATTTATTAGCATCTAATGACTCTGACTGCACTAGATTATTTATCTAATTCGATTTTAATAATAATACCTAATTTATTGTGAAATTTATTTTCGATGAAAAAAAAATTCTTTTCTTTTTTTTTTATTATTAAAAAAATTTAATTTAATTTCTTTAAATACCTCTCCGGTTTGTATAGAAAAAATCCTAAAACATTGTATAGGTATACTAATAAATAATTAAACAATTTTTTTTTTTGTGAAAATACAATAAAAGCAGTTTAATCGATTTTTGATGGAAAAAAAATTTTTTTTTTTTTTTTTCAATAAAAATGTTCCACTTTATTGCTTAATGAATTAAAAATAATAAATTGTTCATTATTTAATTGGAAATATTTGTTATGAAATTGATGGTTAAATGTGTGCAATTTACAATAAAACATTTTTTAAATCAATAATTTTAATTCAATGTCCTGTTTCATTTAGCATGTGAATGATTGAATATTTATTGATGAAGAAAAATCTAGAACAGGAATTAAAGTAGCTATCTATAAGGAAATTTAATCTAAAAGGAAGCTGATAAAGATTAATCATTGTAATGGACTATTCTTTGAATGGATTAAGATTATAATATATATACCTACTGATAAATATGTATTTGAGAAAATATGGAGCTAAATGCTGATTAAATTGCTAATTGATAATACTCATTAAAACAATAACAAAAGATATAAATATTTTCAATCCTGAAATTGTTTGATTTTCATTAGCATATGTGTGTATACTAATTACAATATTATCCAATTTAGCAGATGACACGGGTATTTATTGAATCGATATGCTTGCAAGCATTGAAATATTTTATGTTGTATAATAATAGTTTCACATAAATTTATATTACATGAATGCATTCTCAATGTTGGTTGTCAGATAATTGATATGAGCACATCTATGAAAGTATTATTTCACCTCATTTCCATAAATTATTATAAATAAAAAATTTATTTCAATTTTAAATATATGTTTCAAAAAAGACTTAGAATTAACAATAAATAAGCATTTTTCATTTTTTTTTTTGTTTGTGAAATTTTCAAAGGTATATATGTAGAAAATCTCGCTGATTTCGTGATTTTTAAGTTTTTTTTGCAACAACTCGATAACCAAGCTGAATAATAAAAAATGTCATGAGAGATACTTGGTTTAAAATTTAATTTCCCACAAAAAATGTAATACAAAATTTTTTTTATCTTTTTTAGTTTTTGAGATATTATTAATTTTTTTTCAATTTACATTTTTCAAAATATCTCAAAAACAAAGCAAAATATTCAAAAAGTTTATTCTACATTTTTTTTAGAAAATAAGATTCCTAATCTTTTATTTATCATAATATTTTTCATTATTTTCGTTATTTAACAAGTTATTAGCGGAAAACGAAAAAAATCACGAAAACTGCAAGATTTCCAAAGGGTATATATCATCACCCTTACGAAATTTTGAGAAAAAAAAAATTTTTTTTCTTCATTCACTAAACATCATTAATTGCATTGTTAAAACTAATTCGATTGATAAGATTGATACGACTGAATCGAAAAAAATAAATATAGCTTTTTCGGCTGACGCAACATAGGTTATACTACTTAAAAACCGTAAAAATTGCCATACCGACCCGTTCATGCGCCATTTTCGCATTAATAAAATGCAACTTGGTAATTTGTAATATTTAGAAAAATAAATTTGAAGTTTTATCAAAAAAAAAAAAAAATAACACTATATGCTAAACAAAAATTGTCGCGACACGTAAATACACATTTTTTTTGCCTCAAAGTTTTTTATGAACAAACTTTTCAAATGTACTTGTTTGTATATTTTTACTGAGACTATACGTAAAGACATATGTCACTTGCACGTTTTTCTGTGATCGAAGAGCTCCGGAGAAGATATAAAATGGGAGGGGGAAAAATTTTCTCAAGACGCGTGAGCTGTATTGTAAACAGAAAAAGGCAACAAAAAAAATAAATAAAAATAAGCCAACACACCCTGTGATGATGCTAGCCAGACCGCAAAAGATTCGATCGTTGGCTACTCCTCTTTCGTTCTATAGAGCAAGATTATACCGTGCGCTACTATTTATATATAAAGCTCTCTGCGTTCTGACCAACTTGGCCAATAAATCTGTCTCCGGATTCACCTTGAAAAGAAAGTAAATAGTAAAAACTTCTCATAGATATCCAGAGTGGATTTGTTGCTTTTGCAAATAAACCTGTCTCGATTCAGTCAATAAATAATAGTTTTCCATCGTTTTTTCCAACCATAAAAGTTCAACCAATGAAATAAATCCGCTCTATTTGTCCATCACGATTTATTTCAGGTGACCAAACCAAAGTAAAATTTAATATCCCAAGCTCAAATAACCTTAAAATATATTTTCAGCCACACGTAAAAGCCTACAAACATTTTTTAACCCTAAAAAAAAAAAAAAAATCTAATATCCCAACAAAAAATTTCTATTGTTTCACTTTTTTTGTCAAATTATTCATAAAAATATTATTTAAAAGTTTTTTAATCTATCATTTTTATAGAAAATTTTGTGACTTATGAAAAAAAGGTTAGAATGTAATTTTTCGTATAACTCGTCCAGTTTTTGAGATATTTCGAATAAAATATTGAATTGTGTGTATGAGCGAATAATGAAATTAGGGGCGGAAAAGGATTGCACTTGAATGAATCCAGTAGCAATATCTCACGCTCCATCATTCAGATACGAGGTTCGTTAATTATGGGTAATTGGTGCCTCATGACGGTTGCACGTGCGCGAATAGCCGAGACTATACAACGCGCGCGCGTTTCAACGCAAAGCGATGCGGCAGCATTAATGACAGACAAGACCGATTCGTGCGACAGCCATACCGCCTCGATAATACGTCGGTCATTGCTCCTATATATACTTCAGTCTATTCATCCACACACATACGTGCATATCTTAAGCTCTGCTCGCGGTAATTAACAACTTTCGATACTGTTCGCCACGCCGCACTGCTTTCAGTTTGCTCTATGACTGATTGCGTGATATTCCTTGATGCGAGTTCCACTCAAGTGCTATCAAAACACTATCTATTAATTCGCATACCTTCCAAACAGTTATTTTGAAAATTTACAATTGCTACAAACAATAAACATCTATTTACAATGATTTGCAAAATCGATAATTATACTCGGGTTTATATTGCGAATATCTTGTCAACCGTTGATATTACGTCATTTTTGTATATAATCTTTTTTTTAGCCCTTGAAATTCTCGACAAAAAAGATTCCATACAATTATTATGTAACTTTAACGGTTTTCAAGATATTCGAGTAGAAGAATGATGAGGCACGATTGATTTATTTCAAGTGAGTCATTTTTTTCTTGTAACTTTTGTTTCTCAAGGTGAAATATATGAGAATGATGTCGCAGTGTCGTGGAAAATTATTACAGACATCCATCGATAAGATACATTAGTCATCATGGATAAAAGCTGTGTTTTTATCGTATTGCTCAACGTCTAATAAATTTCTCATCATAAAACGAGTAATTGTGTCAGCCAGAAATAGGTCTGTAAATCTGGAATGCCGAAAAATGTCGCGTAATCAGTCATCAAACTGCAGATGGCAATTTTCCCTTATTATTCCATACGAAATTTACATTTATCTAAAGGGTAAATTTTTTTAAGGAGGGAAACTAAATATTTTCCTATTCTTCCCCGACTATAAAGTCAAAAGAAATTACGAGTTAATATTATTCAGATACAGTAAATATAAAATACAGCAATTATGAATACATACTATTAACTGCACTGCGAGGTCAAAGGGTTTCAGTAAGTTCTATAGAAATTGTCAATGTGCATTTAAATATTACCAGCAATGTTAACATTAGGCGTAAAGGTTAAATTACCTAGATAAATATATTGTTAAAAGTTAAAAACTGGGTATTTGAAGTGCATTTAAATTTAAAATAAAAATTCACGTGGTAGAAAGAGGTCTATACAAGTGTGTACAGACTTGAGGCAAAAGGATTTTTTTTTGCTGCGTGTGTTAGGTTTACTGCTGAGTTTTCCTTTGGTCGTTGTATATATATGATGAATAATAGCATAGAATTTTTTTTTTCATCTCATTCAACGTCGTAAAAACAACCTTTATGTGCACACACAAGTTTGCACGGGAAAAATTAAACGCGAGATATTGCGAAATTAAAAATTTTTTTCTAAAGTCAATTTACTTATTTTCTTTGTCAACAATTGCATAAAATTATAATGCCTATTTTTTAAAAAAAGCTCTTTTAATATGTTAACTATATTTCATTATACTTCATAAAAAATATTATATTCAATTGTAGCATTAATTTTTTAAACCAGATAAAAAAAATAATAAGCATTATATGTCAAATTTAATGATTTAAAAATGATATTTCAATGTTTCAAAGTATAAGATGCAGCATATAACATTGGATAAAAATGTTAAATAATTTTTTTTCGGATATCTCGCAGTTTTGTGATTTTTTTTCTAGTTTTTTGACAATAACTCGGTAATTTTGTGACACAATGAAAAATATTATGAAATTATTCTTTAATATTAGATTGAAATAATGTAATTGAATTTCAATGGATTTTAATTGTTAAAAATGTAGATATTAATTTTTTTAAAAATCGATAATAATTTTTTGTAAATATCTGTGGGTCAATTTTTATTAAACTGAGGTAAAAACAGCGAAAAGCCTTTTATATGAAGTGTATAATAACGTCAAAATGTCTTAAAGCTGCATTTCAGTATTATAGTAAACACAATAGACGTGGATATACAACAATTCTATAGAATGTGTGCCGAGTGAAATCATATTCTGCAGCAAAATTGGATATATCTAAATACACAACGATCTCTAATGCAATTGCCAAGCTGGTATGCGTATACATATTGTATGCTTGTCGACGCGAAAGTTGAGCAAAATGGAATTCTATGCACACACATGTACACAGGGAATAAAGGGGTTAGTGTGCATTTTCACTCACCCGCAAGTGCGTTTGCCCTATCAGCTGCCACCGACGATGGGGGCTTTTGAACTAGTGTAGGCTCGCGAGGAAGTCGACGTCACCTGTGTCTATAGATACACTCGACATCCGAGTCCTAAAGGCCGAACTTTATCGCCCATTTTCACAGTCCTGACCCCGCCGTTATTCCTCGTGTTATACTTCAACCAAGCTAGTGCACTATGTATAACCGCGGTGATGGTGAGGCAGAATAGTGCCAATAACGTCCTTGTGAGACCAAGTCTGACCACAGGATCTGCATGTCCTTACATATACCCCAATTGCTCTCGCTTCAAATAAATTTTCAGAACGAGTTTGTTAGTCTAATACCATGATATTTAATGTCGTTTAATGCTGACAAACACAAAGAATTACTAATTTTTGTTCTTCTACTTTTACAAATATCTCAGGAAATATAGAATTTAGAATATGTTTGCATAGAACCTTTTTTGTAAAACAATTATCTGGCTATAAAAAATATTCTATACGAAAATTTCATAACTCAACTATGTTATGAGATATTTACAAGAAAAAAAGAAAAATAGAATGAAAAATTTCTTTATCTACTATTTTGGTCACTAAATATAGGACTTGGGGAATTTTTGGCATAGAATCATTTTTATAGAAAATTTATCGAGCTACAAAAAATGTTCTATAATAAAATTTCATAGGTTGAATTATTTTCGAGATATTCTATGATAAATAACCTACGGTAAAAAATTTAATTTTTCATATTCTCCTAAAATATCTCGAAAAATATGAGAATATGAAATTGAAAATGTCTGATGGATAAAAAAATAAAAGAGCTTACGATAGAGAATTTTTCAGGATATATAAAATATCGTTCTATATAAAAATTCAATAAACTGCAGTTATTGAATATTATTAATGATATATAGAAATCGCTGGACGACGAGAAAACGTGAATTTTTTAAATTTGATTAATTAATTGATATACTGGGTCAGAGCACGGGGCGGTGGATTTGCAGGCAAGTTTTCGAAGCAAATAGTATAAAAGGGGACATTTAAATTTGGTGAAAAGACTGCAGCGATTGCAGGTTTCACGCAAGTACCCTCGTTCTCCTCTCAACGTAAACTCATTTACAAAGTACACGCGAGCGAGAAGTAGTGTTATATACCGTCGAATTTAAAACTCAATCGATCAGGGCATCGAGTTCGACAATCTGGATACGACAAAAAAATAAATAAATAAAAGCAAGACAGACGAAATGGTATTATTAACTCAATATTCCTGTCACTGACAGTCCAATAAATGTTTTTTTCCACAACTCACTCTTCGACGACAAATCAATAAAATATTAATACAAAAATAAACGTCACAATTCGTTTCATTATCTTTCCTACAATAACTTCAATATCACTGGCTCTCAATACTATGGAGAATTGATACTACACCAATAAATAGATCAATAAAAAAATTACCATGCAAGTTGATTGCATAAATATCTTTAAAATCACGTCATTTTTGTCTAAACTTATTTTTTTATAATATGAAACATTTATTCACAAATATTTCTCATAATAAAAATTGTTTTATTTTTTTATAAAACTAATAAAACTGGTTATTTGAGATTTTTCCATCTGTATAAAATGAGTTGAAATAAATGAAAAAAAAAAATTTTCTACTCCAGTGACGTTGGAAAAAGTCGTTAAAAATTATTTACAATTGAAAAATGAAAATTTACAAAAGCATTGAAATTGCAAACGAAATGAAACTTTATATGTTCTGTATAAATTTTCAGATGAAACATTTATATATATGAGAATTTATATATACATATATATAAACGTGATGAAATATAGAACTGAAAAAGCTTCGCACCTTGACAAAAGTATACGCGAAGGCGAGCTATTTCTACAGCAATCTGAGAGACACGTGAGGGTGAAACAGTCGTGGAAAAAGCTAGAGCACAGTGAAAAACGTTATTCTTACATGTATAGACACTTTATTGCAACGTACGACCAATAAATTTTCAGTCCCATCAGCGAGAAAATGTCATGCTGGTCTTATTATTTTTTTTAATGGTCTAACACTGTACCAACTTTAACCATCAAAGCACATATATATTATTTAATTTTATCGGTGAGAAATTTCGTTTTGATATTTCACTCAATTTCAGTCAACACGCTTAATTAATTGATTTTCTTTCTTTTTTTCAGGCTTGACCAGCCGGTGACCAGCTCGACACATGCCATGGACGACAAAAAGGTAAAATAATATTGTTATCAGAACAAAAAATCCAATTATAAAGTTCAAGTTAATTTATCACACCCGAAAAATTCTATTTTTCTATTTCTCATATTTTTCAATGAAATGTTTATAAAAAAAAGTCAAAGTAAAAAATTATTATGCTACTTTAAATTAAAATATCTCTGAAACTATTGAATATAGAGATTTTTTTCAAGAAACCTTTTTTGTAGAGAATTTTATTAACTACAAAAAAGATTCTGCAGAAAATTGATCAATCTCACATCTATATCGAGATATCAGCAAGTAAAAAAATTTTCAACTTTTCAGCGCTTTCGTATGTAAAAAAACGATATTGCAAACAACAAAAAATTTTTTATGAGGGGCAATATTGAGCGAAAGAAACTCGTGAAATTAAGGCATGTAGTTTTTGTTTTACTTGGATCGCCATCAGGTGTTTGAGGTAATTTCGGAGCACGATATTGATCAAGATTCATAATTGATTTATAGTAGAACTAGTTGGATATCCTGGGTATTGGGAAAGTTAATAAATTTCCTTGAGACTCGATACGTCTGGTCGGGGTCGCTGCGCCCAGAGGTCTCTCATGTCTCTTTCATTATGGAGCGCTGCGTCCAATCTCTGAGGAGGTTCATTTCCGGTAGAAATGGCCACCACCGCGGATCCGAGGGACAACCGAGATGTGTCTAGGGAGATGCATATATTAGCAGGCACATGCGTCGACTCTTGTCATCATCATCATCCCCTGTGCAGCTACTTCCCTACCACCTTCCCTTCAAATTTCACGTACATAAGCTTGCTTTTACGACACGCCTCCTAATTATTTACATCACCATAACAGCGCGAGTAAAGAAATTCCCACGATTTTCATACATCAGGGAAAAATTCATTGGGGTTTTTTATATTATCATGTATCATCACAATGTGCGGAATACCTTATAAACACTATTGATAACTTCATTACAGACTGCCAATCAATTTCTCTCCTTCACTAAAAGTTTCTGGACACGCGAACATATCCAACATTAACTACTCACTGCATCCGTTAGCAATTGGACGAGAAACCTTTTAGTCAACTTTTATTTTTCCAACTTTTCTACTCGGAAAATCCATTACCTATACAGTTCTGCCCTCTTAATATTAAAAATAAATTAATTATTGGTTTTTATTATCAACTCATGTCATGTTAAAAATTTTCTTTTCATCAGTTGAAATGAAAAAACGTATTAGATTAAACCAATGTCTTGCTGACACCACATCGCGATAAACTATTAAGCGAATGTATCTTGAAAATTTAATTTTTAAGACAAGAAAACCATAGGTGTGGGAGTTGGAATATTCTGGGCACGCGGGTTATTAAAAATAGCTAAAAAAAATACCAACGAAGGTATCTAGGCTGCTGACAAAAGGGAAAAATATTCAAAAGTTGGCTCTCTGTACTTACTCGTGAAGAATTCTCATCAACCGACACTTTCACTGGATCTTTTCTCCTCTGTCATCCTTTTTTTTTGCTGGCACAAAACTACTCCACTCGACACTGCACATTCCTGAAATCAAGCCAAAAAAAAAATAGATGATTTTAACTGTACAGCAGTAAAATAATTTTATTTTACATCATGAAAAAAAAATTAAATTTTTAAAACCCTCAATTGTACACGTATATTAGTAGCGTTGAATAAAATAGAAGTAAATTTACTTAAATAAGAAAAAAACGATGAGAATTATAGAAAAAGTTAGGGGTGTAGTAAAAGATAAATTAAAATTATTCTTGTATAGTTATAGTAATAAAGTGAATAGTGGCATGTCGTGACTTGGAATGGTGGTATGGTCTCTGCTCAATTATCCGCGTCCGTTTCGCTGGGATTCGTGTGCACCTCTCTCTCTTTACACGATCCTAATTTTTGCACGCCGCGCCACAAACTTCCGGGGGTTGCGTCGAGGGAGAGAGAAGAAATAAAGCAGGGAATAATAAAGCCTAACCTGGCGAGAAATAAATGAAAAAAAAAAAAGGAAAAAAGGTTAAACTTCACCGTCCACGTTGCTATTAGTGTTGCAACTCACCCCCATGTATATCGCTCTTAATTACAACGAGGTAATTTCTTTTCTCTCGCCCGTAGAAAATTACTTCCGCTTATCTCGTAGGGCATATACCCTATGTGTGTGTGTGTGTGTGCCACCTTCGCCCAAACTCCGAGTATATTTTCTTTCTGAGAATAAAAGACTCTTAAAAATAAAAAAAAAAAAACCAATCTCACCCAAATCGTTTGAAAAATTGGTAAAGTGAATTTATTTTAAAGTTACGTGTTTTTTTTTTTTTTTATTTTGAAACAGCATTTGCGTTCGTGTGACGATGAACGGGGTAAAGTATGGATGCAAAGTTTGAAATTAAAGAGTGGCAGCCAAGCCAATTTTCTGTCTGGTATTTTCGCGTCGTTCTACGTCACCGCAGTGTGCTACCCGTGCTTTTAACTTTTTTTATTGAAAATACTTCGTTTTCCCGACGTGCGTTTCTTTTTCTTCGTCTAAACAACGTATAACCTTAGCATGTATTCTATATAATCTAAAAGTATAGTCTTCATGTGATATCTTTAAGTGTACACGAAATACAACTAAAATTGAATGTAGCATAAATAAAAAAAATCTATAGTAATTTTCAAAGTTTTCCTTAAATCACTTGAGTTATTCATAAGAAAATTCAATCGCAACGAATTTTTTGTGAACATGCCAACACGGTAAACAAAAACGGATGGCGAAAAAATTTTTTTTTGAATTATTAGTGCCTCATATTAAAAGTCTATTGCTTTTTAAAAATTAGAATATTCATGTTTTATTTGAAAATATATATATTTAACCTTTCCGGTTTTGATTTGCATAAATCAATTTTTTTAATGAAGATTGGCACAGAGTTATTTGAATAGGAAAATGTAGATAAAAAATTGAATATCGGAGATAATTAAAAACTAATCTATAAAAATTGATAGTGGAATGATTTTAAATACGAATTTTTAGTGAAATAAAATGAATTTTCAATTCAGCGAATTAAAATCCAATAAGCAAGTCCATTTATCGAATTATACACTGCTGACCAAGGACTGCGCATGGTGGATGTATGATATAATAGTATAATTCTAAGGATAGTAAAGTTGAGAGGATGATGAAATAGCGCGCGGACGCGGAAAATCGCAGTCTCTCTTCATATCCCTCGGGTTGGCCGGTTGAACCAGATTTCTCTCGGGTGGACGCATTACAACGTCGTCGTCGTCGTCGTTGCTGGCATCCCATTCACACTGACTGCGTCGAAATGACGTCAGTGTGTTTGCCGGATCGATTGGCGCGTCTATACAAACTTAGCTGCACGGAAAGGCCAACGGGAGATGTCATGAGGATGCTCAAGACTTTCTTTACAGCGCTCAATTTCCTTGTTTTATTATATCACGTATCTCACGCTTATATTCAATGCATTGTACTCTCATTATCTTCCCCTTTATTAGTGTTGCTCAATATACTCAGTCTTAAAACTATAAAAAAATTTTTTTTTTTTCTATTTTTACCAATACTTATAGAAAAAATTCTGGTTATTGGTGTTTTCACGGTTTTGAAGTAGAATACTACCTATGTTGTGTCAGCCAAAACAGTTATTTTTTTTATTTTTGTGATGTTTTATAAACAAAAAAAAAATTTTTTTTCCGAAAAATTTTTAAGAAGGGATATCCCTTGAAAATCTCGCGATTTTTGTAATTTTTTTAGTTTTTTTCCAATAACTCGATAAATAAAAAAAATAATGAAAAATGTTATAAGAGTTAATTGATAGGGAATTTAATTTCCCACAAAAAATGTAGAACATATTTTTGTCATATTTCACTTTGTTTTCGAGATATTTTGAAAAATAAAAATTTCGAAAAAACGGTAATATCTTGAAAACTGAGAGAAATACAAAAAAAAATATTTAACATTTTTCGTCAATCATTTTATGTTGAATCATTCAACTCTAATAATATTTTTCATTATCTTGCTTAGTTACCGCGTTATCATCGAAAAACTAAAAATACCACGAAAAATGTAAAATTTTCAAGAGATACCCCCTTCAAAATTGTAACAAAATTTTTTTTAAGCTCAACTTAACATCTTGAAACATGAATAATACTCAGTTTCTGTTAGTTACTAGACTTTTTTCTACATATATGCCCATTTACCATTATCATGATAAAATGTATAGTCATAAAAATGTAAAAATGATAGAAATTGAAAGGAAAAGAAAATTCCCTCGACTGCGAGAATTAAAGTAATAGGTCTGATATACCATCATAGAGCGAGCCTTTGAAAGAACATTCATCTTTCATCTATCCACGTTTTTTCTCCCCTATTCCCTGCACGAGATAAATTTTCTCAAAATGCAAGCAGGAGCTTGTGCGAATCATGCATACAGCAAGACAGCGAATAATGTGGGTGTGCACTTTGGCGCACAATTGGTGTGTGGGTTTTGGCCTGAAGCTTGTGAGAGAGGTGTCTGAACGAAAATTGAGATCCACCCCGAACGATTTAGCTCTTTTATACCCAACATCCCAACCACCTATGCCTCGGCAGCGGCCACGAAAGCAGCTCGTATACGGGCACAGTATACACACGTAATTACTCATCAATCGAATTGCCTGCGAAGATTAAATTAAATTAAACATTTAATTACGCAAACTACCGGGTTTCCGATATTTTTCCAGTTAACGCTGGAAATTATCTTCCGAATTATATTTCTAAAAGTGTGTGCAATTTTCAGCTTTATTCTACACTACTTAATCTCGATTAACGAGTCTATTCACAGAGCAGTCGGATGCTGGATTTGTCCCGGTGCATTTTCTCCAACATTGATTTTCATCCAAGTAAAGAAAAAAGAATTCTCTCGAGCCATCGTTTATAATAACCCAGGAATAATCGATTAATTTGGAATTCATAGATAGCCCCGATCGAGTGGCCAGATAGCCTGATAAATAATGGGCGCTCAGAGAATTAACAGAAAGGAATAAAATGCCGGGCAAGTCGACGTAATGGAAACTCAAGTTAAGGTTGTAATTCCTGCCTGCGTATATTCCCATTTTCTGAGCATGGAAACGACGGCTGAAGCTTCAATCGTCGTTCAACGTCGTCTCCCGGATGTTCCTTCAATTTCCGGCCACTCGTGCCCCCCATTCTCTGGCATTTTATTCGCTTTTTTTTTGTTCCTCTCAAGTCTTTCGTCTTCTGCTTTTATCCCTGCACACGTTGCATAAAAATTCCTGGCCTCCAGCCTTCTTTTAAAAACAGCGTCAACGTTATTTCGATAGCACTCTATAGTGTAATATCGAAGAATAATGCGCATAAGATGATGAAATATTTTGAAAGATGTGATTTGAGATGATGTAGGATGAAAATTGACAGTTATAATTGATAACAGGTTGTCCAATCGGCGCCATCGGCCACCGCTGGCCAACAGGTCCGAGTGAAGAGTGCTCTCGATGGGACAGGAGTCGTTGCATCGATCTCCGGAGCACGCAGACGGAGTGGACCGCAGGGATTGCGCTCTCCTGCCGCCAAACGACCACTTTCTGCCCCGGTAGCTCTTCAGGGATGGCTACACAAGCAGGGCTCCGAGGGGCTGATGCTCTGGAAGAAACGCTGGTTCGTTCTGTCCGAGTATTGCCTCTTTTACTACAAAGGTACGAAAATTTACCCAAACGAAAAGTCTTAAAATCTACCAGCAAATATATATTCTTTTTAGATACCCGTTTTTTTTTTTTTTTTCACACAGAGCAAATTACAATTTTATTTTGCTGGAAATTTTTTGTGGCTTTGCCAGCACATTTTTTTTCCCCCACTTGTCCGTTGATTATCAGTCTCTTTGAGTTATTTTCAGTCGTCTTGTGTATGCCAAAGACGCTTCCTTAGAATATATACTCTTTTGCAACATGGCAAACTCAAGGAATGCTGTGAATGAAAAAACTCGAGACCTTTAATAATGCAGATAGTTGACGGCACCTTCGGCCTCTCTTTCTGCGGTCCTCACTGCTACTTCTATCCTTTTGATGCTTCACTGTATATAACTTCCAACTTATTCCAATATTTCAACTTCACAGGAAACAGAAATATCTCTCCGAAAAAAAAATCACATTTTATTCCAATAATAATTATCATAGAAATTTGCAATTATTTTGCTTTTCCCTAACACTCACGAACTATTTTCCCGTCATAAAAATAACAAAAATAAATATCTGAAGCCTTGAATGAAAGGATTTCTCAACGCTCCAGAGTCTCCAATGAATATTCCGAGAGCCACGGGCTATATCCAAGACCTTTAATCCAAAGCGAATACATATAAACCAAACGGAATGGTGTTCTGAGATAGGTATTGTATGGTTTTAGGTCCAGAAGAGGAGAAGCTGCTTGGGTCTATTCTCCTGCCGTCGTACCGTGTCACCCTATGCAAACCCGAGGACAAGGTCAACAAGAAGTTTGCATTTAAGGCGGAGCACGCCAACATGAGGACGTACCACTTTGCTGCCGACACGCGCGAGAGCATGAACCAGTGGGTGAACGCGCTAACGCTCGCTACGCTGTTACAAGACCCTAATCCGTAAGTTCATCAAACTTATGTATTTCCCGTGAGTCGCACTAACCGAGTATTTAATTATTTTCCAGCGTGCGAGACGAGGCTCCAGCGCAAGAAATCGCCGGACCTGCCGAGGGCGAGCACAGCGCGAGGCCGAGCGTATCGTCAATTTCATCAATTCTGAACCAGAGCGCGGACGACAGTGACTCGGGTTTTCATGGCTTTCAGTCGCGCGATGACCCGAGTCAATCAAACAACAACTCAAGCCCCAACAGCGTGAACACCGCGTCGTTTCCGAACTTGAGCGCGAGTAATAGCAACCACGGGATCGCCAGTAGTCCGGACCGAGGTCAAGATGGAGCAGTGCCACTGATGAACGGTTGGATGCAGCCACCGGCGCAGTTTAGCCAACCAAGCACGTCGCAGCAGTTTGTGCAAAACGCCCAACCGATGGGCTTGATGCAGCAGCACTTGCGCCAGCATCATGCAGCTCAAATGGCCAGCAATGTGCACGCGGTGCAGCCGATGCTGCGAAATTTTGGTCAGCCAGTGTACGCAAATGCACCGCCAAAGCCACGCAGGCTAACAGACGGCACGGAGTACTCAACGCCGTCTCCTGACCCGGAATTCCGTAAATCCCCCGTGCAGCCAGGCGCAAGAATGACTGCCAAGTCACCCATCTCTGACTACGATAGGGGAAATGTGATTTACGCGTCGAGACTGGCGCACCAGTCGACGCCGCCTCTGCGGACGGATAAGTCCGGCTTGAATTATGGATATAGCCAAGCCCAGCCGGCTGAGAGGCGCACGCCCGACACGTACGGCCGCAGCGCCAAGCCCAGAGTCTCTCGGGGTAACGCAGACTACGAAGATGTTTATGGTGCACCTCAGCTCTATCAACGACCACCCGGACCTGTTGGCTACAGCAAGGGACCTGCTCCTGTGCCCATTTCTATCCCTCCTGTTTACGGCCAGCATCAGCAACAGGTGTGCCCTGTCATGCCGGCCAACGCGGCTATTATGAGACCGGCCAGGACGCTGCCACCTCCCAGACCCCACAGCGCTGATTTTCTCGAGTACGAAGCGTCACGTGACCCCTGCGTTCAGGAACAGAGTCAGGCCGGTGTGCCGAGTCAACCACGACGACCGCAGAGACCCAAGTCTAGTATGGATGTCGTTGGGTCGTCTGACCTCGTCCCACCCAGTGGCGATGGATATTTTTACTCGGAAGAACGGTAATTATCATTGTTTGTGCGTTAAAATTGGACTGTCGTATGAGTTTTTTTTTTCGTGTGAGGCAACATTGGCTCCCTATCTTTCAGCATTGGCCGTACCAATTAAAAAAAAGTTGAAAATTTTTGCAGATATTTTTATAAAGCGATAGAATGCATTAAATTGCATGATTAAAATATTTCAGCATTGATTTGAATATTCATGCGAACTTAAATAATTTTTTTCTTGAGTAGAAGTGGCCATATCATGAATTTTCTTTGTTATTAATAAAAAAAAAAAGTTAAAACGACGAAAGTATCAATTTTAGAAGATTGTAGAGGTATTATCACTGAAGATGTGTTTTTTTTTTCAATAGCGAAAAAGCTACAAAGCAAGTTTTTGATGCTATCCACTCGAGAATAATGATCTAATTTATGATTTTTATGTTGTTTTTCAAACTCAGTTATGCAGCTCAAATGCGCCAATCATCTGTGTACCTGCACCAAACCCCGCAACATCATCAGCATCAAAGGAATCAATCGTTGTCTCGCGCAACGACACCGTCAAAGTCGCTTGCCCGGGGCGAGGATGCCAGCAATTCAATGGCACTCAATGAGATTTCTTGCCCCAATTCCGCGCGCAAATCTCCCCGCGAGCAGCCGGTTTATCGGCAGCACCCAATGGCTACTCAATCGCTACAGAGGTACACTGAAGCATCGACTAACGAGGCGATGGTAAGACGATCATTGCGAGAGAGGAGCTACGACCCGTCCTTTCACGATCCGCTGAGCCATAGCGAGAGTGGAACTGTTCCTCGAAGAGCTCCACGTGACCACGAATCCAATCCCCCAACGTCAAGTTCTCGATTGAGTGACACTCTCGGTCCCCAAATGACCCAGAGTTACCACGGAAACCACTCTACCACGAGACGCTGGACAGATCAGCAGTTTGCGCGATCTGCGTCAGCTCGATTGCCAAGAACTCGGCATCCTAATGCTCTAGATCACGCGGAGGACAGTGAATACGAGACTAGAACTACTGGACAAAGTCCTCGCGATGGAGAGCGACGAATTCAGCAGGTAAACCACTGTTGAAATAATTTTCTAAATCATCTTATATATCATCACATAAAGTCGGGGAATTAAAATAGAAAAGAAAATATTGGTAGATAAAAAAAATAGTTATTTGTTCAATTAAATTTCCCATCTCACGCGGATGATTCATCTGATCCACCGTGGGTCACTGACTCACCGTCTTCACGAACCTTTGATTCACAGAAAGAGTCAGGTAACAGGATTCCCAACTCATTCCTATATATTCTTACCACGCTTTCACCTCGTGCCCCTCCACACGCATTCCCAGCTCGTCGTCGCAACAAACTATCGTCGACTGGCGCGTTCAGTCTCTCAAGCGCTCGAACGCGCGGTGATGCGTGTCACAATAATCACCTACTCTGTATTGTGCTTCACAGCGGGAAGAATCGATGAAGCGCCTGCTCGAGTGGAAGCAGCGAATGCTGCAGTCGCCGTTGACAAGGAAACCCTCGGCAACGGCCAATCCTAGCGCAACTGCCCAGAGTGAACTGTCGAGCTACTATCGGCGACAGGCACTTTTGGATTTGGCCGCGCACGAGGCCTCCATCACCGAGGCACGACACTCTCGACGACGCGACGACTCGCACCGGCCCCACATGCGCAGCAAGAGCTCGGACGGCCGTCGATCAGTTGTCGCCAATGTCTCCAGATACAACAGCTACTCCAGCGATGATGAAGGTAGGGAGACTTCCTCGCCCGAGCTTATTATCTAAGTTTCTGCTTGCCTTGAGTAGGCGTCTCTAACGTGGAAACGTCGCAAGATGAGTAGCCAATTGTCCTCTAACCGTTGAATCTTTGTGTGAGTGTGTGTGTAACCAAAGAATGTTCGACGTTGAGACAAATTCCCGAGAATTGCCGTCATGTATTTAACGCGCTTATACTAATTGTAATGCGAAGCGCGAGCTCTGACTAACACCGAATCAAGAGACACATTGTAACTGAAAAAAAAAAAAAAAATACAAGCGCAGAGGAAACCGGAGAGACACTTAACAAGGTCAAAGTTTCCGAGGGATCTACGCGAACAAAGGGCCAATCGATTGACAAGCCCTTCAGTCACTTGACTAACACCACACTACGAGCGCCACTGGTATATCAGTATAGCCAGTTTAAGTAGTAGACTAGTAGGACGACGAGCGACAAGCGCGATTTGATCGGTGGTAGTGCCTTCGGGCTTCTCTCTGATGCTGTTGGGGGTCTGACTCGCTGGTTAATGGAAGAGATTAACACTTGGTTAAAGCAACTTGCATTGTAACATTTGTTGGCCCACACGAATACACGACTTATATGTATATAGGCTCTGTCGCGACTGAGCATGGCATGGCCAAGGTGCATCCACTAACTCTAACCGTACACTCGTATTTGTATATTGTATTTTATTATTATTATTCTTCGTTAATGATAATGATAATGATCTATCTGACAACTAATCTGAAGAGTTTTTTTTTTATCTGTCGGCTTTTGGCTTAGATTCAATAAACACGACTATTAGAGAGACAAAGGAAGCATTGCTGAGTCTGTTTTTCTGGTTTATATATTGAAAATTATGAGTATTTAACATTTTTTACTTCGTACACATTTTTTGTAGACCATTTTTTAAGTCTACAATAATGGTACAGTAAATAATTTTCATCTATCTGATTAGTTTCAATATATTTGACAGAAAAAATTATTATCATTTATTTTTTCTTTTGCAAATATCACGAAAACGGTTAGAGTTAGAGGATAATTAGATAAGATATTTTTTGTAGATCGTTTTTCAAACTACAAAAATGATATTGATCCAAATTTCGTCAACATTAATAGTTTTCAAGATATTTGCAAAAGAATACAAATCCGTAAAATGTCATTTGAAAAAAAAAATGAAAATAAATATCTAAAAATTGATAAACTGGATAATGCTTCCAGTTTCAATTCGAGATATAAAAAAAAGACTCTGCAGTGGATCGTTTTCCTCTGGGCGCTCTACCTGGTTGCGGTTGTACCTGCTTTCTCGAGTAAAAAATATATACCTATGATTTTTAAACGTTGGAGTAATTGGAGCACCTCGTGTCTGTTTTTCTCACGATCTATCAGAGCCTGGCGATGTCCGGAGGAAGCGAGCGCGCAGACCCTCGCACGCAGGGCGGAGCCCGCGGCAAATTGGCGACGACAATCCACCGACAAGTCTTGGACACGACTACGACTGCAAGGGAAGAAATACAATTCTCCAAACTCCACCTAGCGTCTCATTTACTCCTCTCTCGCCGGGTGGAATTCCACCGGACGCCGGCTACGAGGAAGTGAGCTTTCCGTCCGACCAAGACTCTGCCAATGTCTCGTCCAATTTAACCAATCAAACGCTCACCGTGAAGACACCAAAAAAACCGGGAATCCTTAAAACACCGTCGTCGTATCCTCGCTCAAATGGCAACGCTGAGAGCGGCCGCCTGAATACCCTTGCGGGATACATTCCCGAGTCGTGGCAGGCTCCAAAAAACGTTCAGTGGAACTCGTCGGACGATAAAGAGAATTGGGACGCAAAAATCGACGAGAGCCGTGTTATCAAAGAATTCTCCTATCAATACATCAAGCCGGAGGAGATCGATAACGATGCCAAGCCCGAAACCGAGTCTACAAACTCTGTTCAAAGTCGAATTCGTTCATTCGAGTCTAGCCTGGACGAGGGGAGTCCGGTGCAGGAACTTCTCTCAATGCAAGAGCCACTAAAGGTCGCACCATCGCCGGCAATCGAGGCTCACGTGTCGCGAGTAGATTCATCACGAATATCCACGAGCAACATCCGTGAATTTGCACTGGGCGATACCGACCACGACCACCACGTCGAATCCAACGAAACACGGCTCAGTGATGGAACTAAATCCGTTAAAGACCTGTTGGCTGACTTTGAGCGAAAGTCGCAGCAAGTTCGACGCCAGGAGAATAACCGACGGGAGGAGATAGCACACCGAGGAGTCTTTAGCGACACTGAAACGCTTTTGTACGACACAGGAAGCGATCTAGACCAGCCGGACAGAAGTGAGGAAATAAATGTCAGGCGAAATAAAGAGAAAAAGCGTCAAATGCACGAGAGTGCTGCTATTGAGCGAAGGAAGGCGATGAGTCCACAAGTACAGCCAAGTCTCAGCCAAGTCGATGGATTGACGGACTCTCAGGAGACAATCGCGGCCACCCCAGAGGCTTTTGCTCGACTCAGTGTCACGGAATCCATGGTGACACACGACAACTCTGGCGACGAGCTCCCCAAGCACGAGGATCAAAGCCCGGAGGAGCATTACCTGCCAATGTCACCGCGGAAAGCTATTCTCGACCCGGATAACGACGACCTGCCGGACTCAATGATGAAGAGCCTGTTTGACAATCTGCGCCACGAGGAGAGCTCGTACGTGGAAATGTCGCAGAACCACGCGGGCCACTCTCTCCTCGCGCCTGACGGCAAACTCGATTCAGGCGACTACTCGGTCCTCGAGGCGTCGCACTACGAATTTGTTTGCGTGGCGGATAACAAAGTTGAGCCTGTGTACATGGAGGTGTGTCAGTTGGCCGGCAAGGAGACAAGCAAAAGCTCGCGAAGGAAAGACTCGAGTGGAAATACGCAGTGCATGCGCCTAGATCTGCCAGACATCCTTACTGCGCTCAAATCCGACAGCTCTGACGCTGACGACGAGTCATCCAAAGACCTGGAATCGATTGATGCGCCTCGACACCCGCGATTCAGCTTATCCGACACTTTCAGACCCGCCTCGTATTACCTCGGTGCCAGCCGGACACTCATCGAGCTCCACGACTCGTCAGACAGCGAACTCGTATCGCCCCCACCGATCCCAACATCACCACCGCCCATGGAGGAGCTCGATTCCGACATGCAAGAGGGCCTGGAGGTAAAGAAATGCCTGCCCCAGGTCCCAGCGAATCGCGATCCTGCAGAATTGTCACCCAAGTCGTGGAGCAAGCCTACAAGCCAGGTGGAGACGCAGCGCTCGCCCTCGCGCTTCTCTGACGCCAAAATTAGCTCGACCTTCCGCGACAGCCGAGCATCTTTGGAGAGCGCGTCGGGCTCGGACTCCCTGGAGCTTCGTAATCCCGATGAGGAAGCGCGACACCGACGCTTGAAGAGGCGACCAGTTAGTGACGAGGTTTGCGAGGTGTTGGACAGCTTGGACGAGCTGGAGTCTCTCGGCAGTCGGTTTGACGGTGCTAGTATCGACTTGGACCAGTATCTTGAGGAGTTGCAGGCGCGTGACGCCTTCAACGTCGACCTATACACCAAGGACCTGAGCTACAATAGTATCTATGGCTTTAATGAAAATATGCTGGTGGCAGATAAGCTGCAAAAGACGACGTCGCAAGAAATTGCAAGGATCAACTTAAATGCAAGCAGCTTGGATCAGCCGTTTCACTACAACTCGCGAACAAAAACGAGCTCGGCGTCGTCATTGCCGTCGATGCGCGTGAGTGATGCACCACCCAGTCATCAACACTCGCAGTCGTTTACGGGCGATGCTCATTATGAAAATGTCGTGACCTTTACGCCGAGATGCGAGGATAAATCTCGCGATGAATTACAGCAGAAAAACCGAGCACAAGCGTCACACAGCAGGGACTCTAGTTACTCCATAGCATCGGGCGGTTGCACCTCCAATTCCACTAACAATTGTCACCGACCCAGCAGCGCATTTTCTGCATCGATGACCTCACTCATGGGCTGTGTGGCATCGGGAAATCACGGCAACTCGAGGCCAAGCAATCAATCGTCGCCGTACAACGAGCAGAGTCGCAATCACTCGAGGTCGGCAAGTCAGGACTCGACGCGCTACTCTCTCTCGCCTCATCGCCGGTCTTCATCCAGCCAGGATTCAACGCAACTGGCGCGAAATTCGCCGGCTATTGCTCACGGCCACGCGAACAATGCGCCCGAGCAGGAGCCAGATCAAACGGGCGCTCCATACTACTATTCGGACCTGCAGACCGGTGTGAGTGGCTTTGATGCGCAAGTTTCACGGCCCACCCAAACCCTGATTGCTCACACTTCCCGACTGCCGCAGCTGAATAATCAGCGGGGCGACTCGTCGCTCAACAAGCGCAACGACATCAGCCGCCTTGTGAACCCTATCACGCGCCAAATGCCGCGCAGAATCGAGGTGGAGGACATTGACGAGGCCCGACGCATTGCCGCAGAACTACGCAAAAATTCCCGTCAATTTTTAGCTGACAACAAATCGGATTTACTTGACAAGCGCAACATCTACGAGTCGGATACACTGCGTCGAGTCAAATGCACTGAAGCGCACGCGGACTTGTCGCTGCCTGACGTCAGCTCGGTAAACATCTACCCGCATGGTTTGCGCGACAAGTCGGGCAGCCAGACGCATCTGGACGTGCCCGAGCAGAGTGTGCAGCCGTCGCACCGCAGATCAAGATCTCTCGAGGGTCTTTTGGATGATATAGGACTGCAGAACCTCGTGGAGCAGCGAAATAGGGCAAACCGGGTGCCAGTACCGGCTGGAAACGAGGAATCGGGGCCCTCGGTGACTGAGGGCGTTGTCACTGAGGAGCCATTCGAGGGCGAGGACCCCTGGGAACAAGACTCACTCTGGCGGGAGAGTCTGCGGCGTGTGAGTATACGCCACGCAAGGTCCCTCGACAATTTGGACACTCCACGGGGCGAGGACTCGCGGACACGGCCAAAAATTACTCGCGGTGCTACGTATGTTAATGACAGCGTAGCTCGGTTGGCGTCACCTGATCCCGGCGAGAGACCTCGCGTAAAACGTCGCGTTGCCGAAGAGGACGACGATGGAACGTATGAGGCACTGACGATGGACCGCGCCGAGGGCGGTTTCGCATGGAATACCGAGACGCACAAGCATTTTTTAGACGAGGGCAACCTTCCCCCAGCTCGCCAAGCCCAGCGGCGCTCCTTCGAGCTCGATCGCGAGAAGCTGCGCCAGTGGGACCTGCTGTCGAGCGCCTGCTTGCTCCAGGAACAGCAACGCAACTCGATGGCCGAGTCGCTGGGGCGAGGGTTGCCAACTCGCGTGAATCACGAAGACGAGGGCAAGAGCACTACTGAGGCTCGTGGCAAAACAATCATCCAGGAAAAGGAGAATGGCAGAGGTGAGTGGAACTTTGGGACTGGTGCTGGGTTCAGAAAGTAGACGAATGTCGCCCAGGCCGGGTTCCAATCACCTCTCGCCTCGTGTCCACCTTCTCATTTCATCGTCACGGACCGCGTTCCAACTCGCTCTCTCTGTCTTTGTATTTCACATCTCGTCGCTGATGTTTGGCTCATTAGAACGCGAGTTGGAACCCGGCCTGGGATAATTCAATTAGCTGGACATGTCCTATTTTTTTGTCGACACACTCGTGACAACCTGCTCGAGTTCAAGCGTAAACTAACCAATCGACCGACGCCTTGTGAAACTTTTCTCACGACTAGCTTACTCCCAAATCACTCGAACACTGCAACAGACTTGTTCTCTCTCTATATTTTCTACCCCCTCGACTCTCGCAGAGTTATTCTCACTGCTAGCGACATATTTGTAAGCGTGCAAAAGTTTTCAAGTTTGTTATACGTTTCAATTGTTTCTACAATACTTGGCAATTATTATTGTATAGATATTTATAATGTAACGATCACATCGATTATCGGCGGAAATTGGAAAAATGTTTTTTTAAACATCACAACTAAGATAGATATTGAATTTTTTTTATAAATCTTTAAAAAAAAATTAATGTTTTTTAAGGCTTTAAAAAAGCTATATTGTAAACAAAAATTTTTTATCTCAATTTTTTAATTATTAAGAAATGTAAACGTGTCATTTTTTTACGATTTTTTTATACCTAAATAGAAAATTTTTTATTAATTATTGTTTATAAAAAAAAAGTATAGATTTAATTTTATATTAAAAAATTGTGTAAATAATAATTTTAAATAGAATTATTCATAGATACATTCAATGTATATACATGAAACTAAAGGACTGATATATATTGATGGATATATATATTTTTTGGGCAATATATAGACAAAGATTTTCATTTTATGTATACTGTGTTTTTTTTTTTTTTTTCGTTGTTTTTAATCACTAATTTAAAAGATAAATTGCGCGATAACTGGGTGTTTACGTCTGTTTTTTACTCGCGGACTTGAGCAAAGTTAAAAATAATTATCGACTATCGATGAGAATACTGAAGGCATATCTCGCGGCTGGACTCATTGAAGTCATTTTACCTTACACACACTGTGATAGACTCGCTTTAACACACGATAAGCTCGATACCTAGCTTCCGCAACACCGCTTTTGCTCTGTACATTGCACTTTGTCCGAAGGTTCAATAACACCGACATTGTTTAAGAGTACGTCTCGCTGGTTATAACAAAGTGTCCGTTGCTGTACATGTAACCCAACAACACAACGCGACAGTCGATGTCCAACTAAAGCACATAAATGTCAGACTTTCGATCCATCATTAAAAATACAGACGAACAATCGGGCGGAGTGTATTGCTCTGAGACAAGTAAAATAGGTCATTTTCTATCGCAAATATCTTGAAAACTGTCAAAAATTACAAACTTTACCATAGAACATTTTTTCTCGAGTATTTTTCAAGCTAAAAAAAAGGTTATATACAAATATATCATAAATACTACGGTTGGCACGATATTTCACAAAAAAGAAACTCTTGTCGCAGTTGCTACCGAAAAAAAAAAAAAAAACGAAATTGATTTTCATGCAGCCAACATCTTAGGCTTTTATTTTCTAAAATCTTTTCTGGGTTATATTTATAAAAAATAGCTATATGCTTGGAAGAATTCTCATAAATTTCCTCGTTTTTTTGTAATATTTATGAAGAAAAAAAACTGCAACATCTTGTACGGCATTTTCCGACAGCCTTTTTACGTTAAAAAAATTGATATAACCAGGGAAATATGGTTGGTTGGTTTAATTTCCGGAGAGAAAATGAAAGCACCGCGATATAAATATATCGACTATTTATAATTCGATTTATCTTATATTTTCAAACTTTAAAATTAGTCTAAAAGAATTTTTTCACGCGTCACACCACCGCGAGCCGTCGAGAGCAACAACGACGTCGACGAGAGTCTCTGGCCGATTGACAGACGTTTTGAGACCGAGTAGGGCGAGCTGGGACCGGCGAGTGAGACTCGAACAGGTCCGTGAACGAGTCAGTCAGCCGATAGCTCTCCGTGCGACAACACGCGCGTGTTAACACCAAAGACACTTGTGAGCTCAAAGAAACGCCAGTGAATATTTCTACAACTCATAATCAATACCTTAGGATGAATCTGTGATCGCAACTACATAAAAATCCTGCCAATTCGCGTCCAACTAATTCTGAACTAATTAAATAATCCAATAAACCCTGAGCGCCCGGTATTGATCCGATCGCACGGAGAATTCGCCGGAAAGGATAGAAAGGACCGCGAGTTATCTCTCTATTCGGTCAAACGGATCGATCTTGTCGGGGGTTCGTGACCTCTTGACATACGTGTGCAATAATAATCCGTTCTTGTACATAGTTACTCTCATGAAAATCGACTTTAGTAGGCATATTGAGACCAGATTGTCAAATTGTTCTTCTGTGTGCGCGCGCGACTTATTTATTATTGTTGAGCATTTGGCGAGCAGCAAAACACACGCCAGACATGTCACAGTGCACGAACATCCCGGCGGAAATATAAACACGCGAGTTCCATTGTAAACACGAGGCCATTGCACGATGGGCGCCGGCAAGGTCGCTCTCATTTGCGGAAGCTGCTGGACCGGCAAGTACCGTAGGTATTTTTTTACTCTCTGTAAATCTTTGAGTGTATTTACATACTTTGAAGCACGGTTAAATCCCTAAATAAGTATATATATACGCAGGCTGAATCATTTTGCGCAAGACTGCAATGAAAAAAAGGAGAAAAAAAAAAGAGAAAGAGCTACGGGACAATTCCCGTTGGAAAGGACGCGCGCTGCCCTTTTTCCTCTCTCACTCACTCACTCACTCACTCGCTGTCCTGCATTCTCGCTTTATGGCCTCTCTATTTACGTGCGTCTGTGTACCTCACACACGTTTATCAAGCACGTCCACATTTATTTACACACGCAGGTAAACGTTCCGCTTGATTCTACCAGTCCCGTTGGACGCGTGAGCATTCGTCAATTGCGCTCAATCGTCTGCGGGACAATTTATTTTTATCTGTGCTTACTAGACTGCTCGCGCAAGAACAGATGAAGAAAAAAAAAAGCATTGCATCTTCCCCACTGGCTCGTTTAATTTTGTAGTAGATTGAGGTGTATTGTAAAATAAAACGCAAATTCTCTCTCTCGAGGCTTTCCGATCGGTTTCCTCTATTCTGTACCTTCGATTGCATGTTTTCCCGCTAAATCGGGCCACTATAACTACCGTTACTCGCTACACTGGCCATCGACAACTCGCACAATCTACCATTGGCACAGTCATGGAATTTATTGTAGAAAACTATCGTGTTCCTATTTAAGAGTATAATAAACGTGGTCTTTTTATACGAGGAATATCTTGGAAAATATCAGTTTTATAGGATTTTATTAGAAAACCTTTTTTGTAGCTTGTTAAATTCTCTATAAAAATGATTATGAGTAAAAAAATCTCCAAGCAGATGCTCATATAGTTAGAGCCATATAAAAGTATTAAGGTTGTCGTGAATGTTGGAAAATCGGAGATTTTTTTTTTTTTCTTCTATAGCACACACAAGATTTTTCCTGAATTTATAAGAGGTCACTATAGAGATCTCTCTGCAGATAGAAGGGAAATTCAATCTGAAACGTGCGAGGAAATTTCGATCGTGCAAAGCAAAAGCGAGAAAATTATTGTCACACGTATTCTAATTTCTTCGAGTGTTTTTCCCACGTTGCTTTCCAATGTTCGCACGTATTGCATCGCGTGTGGGCGCCTGCCTCAACATTTTATCGAGGGTGAAAATAGGAAAATCAACGGGGTGTTGTATAGTGAACAAGGTATTATAGCAACAGGTAACAACGCGATACAAATGACCAGAAGAGGGTTTCTCATACATAGTTGGCTATTTCTTTGAGACGCAAAATAAAAACTCTACTTTTACATGAATTTTCAATTTAACACCGACTAAACAAATATTTCCTGTTTATTGTTGTCAACTTGCTCGGGTTATATTAACAACAATAATACACTTTACCGATGAATTTCCGAGCAATCAGTGGCAGAGAATAGCCCGGCGTGCGCGTTGCAATTGTAAATTAATATAAACAAGCCAGGCGGGGCTTCAATTTGTGTTTTCATTTAATTTATCGAGTTCTCAGATATTTTAATGGACTGTATAAAAATACTAATTAATTTTTTTTCTTTTACTCGCGCGTTTAATATCTATTACATGACGGAATTTAATGGAGTCTGCGGTGGCACTTTGGGATAGTATGAATCCGGGATTTTCGTCTTTACGTCAACCCCCTGCTACTTCCGTCGTCTCGACGAAGGCCATTAACCTTCGAGGAAACTGATCCAACCCTTGTGCCACCCGATATGCTAACCTCTGCCTCAGAGACAGGCGACGACGACGACGACGACGGCGACGAATGCTTTGCTTTCAGTCCACAAAGTCCTCGAGATTTTACCCTCTATTTTGCCTTTGCACCCTTTTCAAAGACCCTAGAGTATAGCCCTGTAATTGCGCCAGAGATCAGAATAAATTCACGTCGCATAACCTTGGCTTTTTTGGCGCCTGTATTCGCGCTCATCTCCACGCATTCTGTGTCAAATGGTCGCACTGCTGCAAAACTCTCTTACATTTTCTATAGATAGACACCGCTTGAGCCGTTAAAATATCACGACGACCTCCATTTCTGCGATCCAGTTCCTCTATAATTGCTTCCGATTCACCACGGATTATAGTAATTTTTTCCGGACATTTTTTTTCTAATTAGTAAGAATCACAGTCACATTTGAAAAATAAATTATCCTCGATTTTAATAGATTTTTGTCATACTCAGAATATTTTTATCTCATGACATTAATTACGCGGTTTTTTAAAATAGAATAAGTGAAAAAAGTTAAAGTAAAATCAAATTTAGGTCATCTATTTTGATGATTATTTTTGAAAGTACTATAGAAATATGAAAAATTTAATGGAGTAATTTTTTATAGAACATTTTCAAGTAGTTATATCCTATTGAAATTTTCAAAAAACATTTTGTACGTTTTCAGAATGTACAATTTTTTTTTTTGTTCACGTTCTGTTTCATTAATATACCTAATATCATTAACCAATCAAATTATCGACTAATTTTTAACAATATCAACGATCATCAATACAGTGACAAATTTTTTGTCAAGAATTTAATTTGCTCTATGAAAAATTTTTCCACGTTTTCATGAAATCGTGAAAATTTGACAACGGCTTTAAAAATGCAATAACTGTAAAAAAAAAATTCCACGTTACTGTACGGTTGAAAAATGGTATGTTTTTTTTCCACGTTATGAAATATTTGACGGAATTAATAGCAGTATGGAAAAAAAAAAAAAATTCCACCGATCAATTTGCCTTGTAAAAACAGAATAAATGATTGAGCTGCAAATGCGAGCGTAATATGATACGAAGAACTCGAGCAAAAGAATAAAAGTATATAGAGGTTTTCGCGTTGCCGAGCTTGCGCAACACACCATCACGATTTCCCAGTGGCGTTGGCCTGGTTTCGTTGGTTAATTACACGCGATAAATTGTCCTTTCCGGTCGTCTAGTAGCCTGTCTCCGCGCAGAACGCTGTTTGTGCGGTGGTAAACACCCTTAGACGGCGTTTTTTTTCCTTCTCGACAGTTGCCCAGGTTTCTAATAAACTATTTATCACGCTGTTTACTCGAATTAATGAATTATTACAGCCATGGACGCAAGTATCAACACACTTGCCACTGCTCTTCCTTGGACAAATTTCTATCTAGTAACTAATTAGACTAATTAAATTGGCCGCTGACCTCGACAAAGTGCTATTGGGGCCTTGGCTAATGCCGAATTAAACTTGTGACATTGTTTAGCCTAGAAACGACTGAATTAAATTCATCTAAACCCGCCGAACCGCCAAATGGCTCGGTTTAATATGCCTGTTGTGGCACTAGAGAGCTACTCGACCTTTCTGAAGATACTTTACCGATGAATATCCCGATATCGAGCGATCGCAGCTGCGAGAAAACAATTCCAAGTGGCCCAGCCATGACCTAGGATCTCTGGCGCATCAACACGCAACTTGATCCCCTCCCCATATATATATGCATCGAGTATCGACTATAAGTATGTTCAGTGAGGCTTGAAATATTTTTCCTTACCGTTTTTACCGCCAACACACCGTCCTGAATCCCCTTGCGGTGACTATTCGTGACGCGCGGTTCAAGTAATTCTAGATCTCTTCCTCATATCCTTCGGTAGCATAAGCCAGGATTCCAGTCCTCTCTTACTCGCGTTCTAGAAAATAATAAATATAAATGAGTAATTTTTATTTATATTAATATACTTCGTAATAATACTGAGAGCATTTTTGTATTTTTTTTTTTTTAATTAAAAATTACTCCTATAAATCATCAAGTAAATTCATTCATGAATATATTACGTAATTAATATGCAATACGATTTAATTTATAAACCATTAAATTATTAGTCAGTGATAATTAATTATTAAAAATTCTGTCCATAAATTTTGCTAATATATGAGAGAAATTCGAGATTATTTATTTCAAAAATAAATAAATGAGTTAAATTTTTCAAAAATATTTAGATTATTGACAGGGAATTTATGAACAGTTAATAAATTATTGAGTATTGTTCTGAAGCAGCGAGGCGTGTGAAAACCTCGCGGGAAATATTGAGACATTTTAAATGGTTAAATTAAGCTAGAGAATTCAGGACAATTTAGATATATAGCACATGTTCAACATTTTGTTAAATCTTCCGGTATATTGTATAGCCGTGACGATGCAACCAGGCAGGAAATAAAGTTGGTCTGACAGCGCGGGAAATTGGGGTAAATAACAGTTAAATTGGGACAGAGAGCATAAGTCTGTGGATTTATTTCATCGGGTGAATTCAGGGTGGTTTTGGGAGCTTGGCAAGCGCCAGATTTACTTGCATATGTTGGCCGTGTAATAATAGGGCGCGTCTCATTGTCCCCGGAGCTTGTTCCGCAGGCCAAGAGACACTCCAGGAGCCACGTGAGCCAATATTACGAGGTCAATGTTGTGTTATTATCCTGCATGCGCATGGTTCTGTCACCAACGAGATTTTCTCATGAATCAACTATTTGTTTACCGTAAAATTTCAACCGATCTACGAAGAAAATATCGAACACATCACACAAAACCAAGTAAAAAAAATTTAATCGTTCACGCCGGAAAGTCATCTATTTATTTTCGGTATATTTTTTTTATAAACGTTGAAGAAGGAAGTGGAGATATTGCTCGATCCAATTATACCCCGGATAAATTACTAGAATAAAATTGTGGCAATAAGTTGGAATGTAAAGTCGAGGAAGTAGTAAAAATAAAAGACGGGGGAAAAAAATGATAAAAAAAGGTAAAGCGGAGAAAGAACATTATTCAAGGGCCAAAAGAGAGGGTCATGCGAGGAAGTGGACGTCCACTTGACAGTCTGGAGTGAACGTAAAGCTTGGGGGAAGCAGTGTGCGCAGACAAAAGTACCTAGTCCAGATAGCAACGCAACAACAAACGGGGTCGTGCTCCGTCGACGTTTTTATCATCTCCACGCTAACGGGCTCTTAATTACTGTGTCTTGACAACGGACTCTCGGGCGTTTTTCTGCACGCAAATAGCCCGATGAAAAAGAGAAAAATATCCAAAACCAGTTACTGTACATTGAGGAGGATGACTATAGCAAGGATTTCTGCCAAACTGGTTAGACCACTGTGTGTCTTGTTGATGATTATTTTTTTAAGGTGATTTTTCCCTCTAACTCGGCGATTTCTTGGGCGCATTTTGTCCTCTTTTCTTGCTTGCCACCATCAATGGCTCGTAAAACAATCGTTTGCTGTACAACTCACTTGGTCGCACTGAAAAATGCTTTTATATTCGCTACAATTTCCTCACTTTCCGGGCGCAGCTGAGCAAGAACCCGCGCTATACCTCTTCTCGTCGACCGTTAAAAATAAATTGCCACTATGTTCGCGCCTTTATGGGCTGTGCATGTACACAAGCCACTGATGTCAAATAGTGCCAGTGCTATATACCTTTTTTTTGTATAAAATACATGTGTGTAGATATATTGGGTGGTTTTTTTCGGGTTTTAAGCATATTCATTTGAAGAGGTAAAAAGTTATTTAGTCGTGCCCACACCTCATTATTCCACGGTTTTCCCCAATTAAAATCTAAAAAAACACACTAGGATATATTCCAAATAAAAAATCCTGAAAATTACACATTGCATATGTTTTGTAAATAATTATAACGTTAACTTCTGATAATGCAAACGAAATTTTATCCAATTAAAACTGTATTATAAGTATATAAGTTAATTATAAATTTTTTTAATAAAAAAAAAATTTGTTAGCCATGTTGTAAGCAATTAAAATTCATTAGAACATTATAACAAGCTGAAAATATGTAATTGTTAAATGTATAATTGTTATACCGTTGTTTGGAAAACGCTTCTGCCTGACCTCTGCGAGAAGAGGAAAAAAAAGCAAGTTTACGAGGAAAATTTTTACAATTTCACATTAAAAAGGACATATTGCCAACGGAAACAGTTTATGCTGAGGGCCGTAAAATTTATTTAACGATTAAAAGTAAAAAAATGTATAGAAAATGAGCCCGTTATAACATTGGTCCCACCCATCCTACAGATCGTTTGTATAGTTATATGGACAATAAAATTATGTCACTGAGGCATTCTAAACATGCATTATGCTACCTATGCATTGATATGAGCGTTGCGGACACATTTAGTTGCTCATACATGCTGGGTAGAAAAAATAAATTGGCAAAAGAAAGCAGCGAATACAAGGGTTGAAATTAACGGGAATTAGTGTGTAAATTCATTTGTAAATACGACATTGTTATTTCACGTCTGTTTCAATTATTTTTTCTTTCTTCTACAGAGAAAATAAAAAATAAAAAAATTATCACTTTAGTAATGGTAATAATAAAAATTTTTCATTTCACGACATCAACGCTGTGGGGAATTTAATTTTAACATTTTTTTAAGCTTTGGATTATATTGTCTACTCTTTCACAATTCATATCTGACGGATTTTGACATCACACCATGTGTCATTTATCATCCAAAGTAATTATATTCAACCGTAAATTTTGTTAACTCGCTTTATTTACTCGTATATATACACGCGCGTTTATAATTCGCATATCTACATCAGAACTATTCACAATGCAATTATGAATAGTTTGAATATAATCTTGCAAAGGTTCTTTTTACTAAAAAGAGTTATCTCATCCGTTGGTAGAAAACAATGACCATTTTAGCCGTAGAAATTAGTCAATTAAAAAATTTTATCTCATGAAAAAATTAATTCAACTGCCAAAGAAAATTTTTTCTATTTTTTTTTTTAATTCAATGATACTTTCTCCTCACCCGGACATTAAAAGCGCGTCATGAAATCAATAGAGTTTCTCTAATGCTAGTTAGAAGGTATGTATAAACGTTTTCATGATGGCAGGCTTAAAGTATAATTGTATAAAATTGTTGAATAAGTCAATGCGACTTTTTAAAATATAATTCTTCTCTCACAAAATAATAAAGATGTTTTGTAATTCAATATCAACATTTATAAAAATTACTAACGACTAATGTATAATATTTTTTTACTTTCACTTGAGGTTTACGTGGGAAAAACAGAAATTAATATATCTAGACAATTGCTATACGAATAAATAAAAAAAAACCACAAATAATTATATTTCTTTTCAATATTTAAAGACAAATCAGATATACTGAAGATTTTTTTTATTTGAAGGGCTGTTAAAAAAAAAATAAAAATGAAATTCAATAGATGATTTTTTTATATTTTGATAAATTAATTGAATCGAATAATCTGTGTCTAATCATGTGTAACCGACTATGGTGGCATAGTGAAAGAATTCGGACCCCCCGGTTGCACAAAATGGTTTTATGAACTAGCAAAAGCGAAACAGACTCTGCTCTCGAGTGCAAACTTGGCGAGTTTTCATTACGCAACTTTGCTAGCACGAGAGGCAATAGACGACCCACAATTATGCCTTTCCATGGACTCTGTGTAATATAATTAACACATACTCTGATCCCTTGATTGCATACTCCTTTTTTCCCTTTGTATACCTCCGTCTCCTCCTCCTCCTTGCACACCATGGGAAAAACAAGAGATCGGGCTAGCGACGGCCAGGTGAATCACGAGTTTAATGGCTCGCACGTGCGCCACATAAATATTCATATGCACATCATAAATATATAGACTTAATGAAAATTGTCTCCCCTCGTTATTGTTGCCCATCATTGGTATTCTTATTATCACACGGTTTATTCTTATCTTGTTCATCGCCATTTCATTCTCTACTAATTTAAAACAACATTTCCGCCTTGTTTTTCAAGTTTAATACTCGCGTTTTTAACGGGTTATAAAACATGTCACCTATACATCAACGAAATTATTTTAGTTTTTAATGTTAATTAAAAACTCGTAAAGAAATCCCATCTTGGGATTTTTTTACGAGTTATGAAAGTATTTTCAAAATGATATATCATTTGAGATGGTTGATATCGGCCTGGGAGATGATAAAAAATTCAATATCACTCGGCCAATTGCTAGAAACAGCTTGAATGAAATTTTAATCCAGCAAAGCATCTTTTTAATTGACTATTAACCTTGACAATCCGATTGACACAGTGTATAAAAAAACCACACAAGTAAGAGCCAGGTAGACTGGATATAAAGAAATAATCGCAAATCAAAAATTGTAATAGCAATAACAGGAAGTCGGAAGTAAGAAAAACGGAACTAAAGAGGCGAGAAGAAATGGCAAACTAGGAAATGCTTGCAAACTAACTCTCGCGAAGCTTTCTCTCATAATATTTTACAGTTATGTACGAGCGTTAATTTTTTTTAACTTTGCACAACGATTAGTGGCATTGAGAAAATCCGGATGCAGTAATATAGAAGTTATAAATAACAAAAACAACAGAGATGACATACTGAATGATGATTTTAGTCGATGTATATTTCCATTCCATGCAAGAGCATATAACTGATGCTGTTGTAAATATTTATTTATCCAGTGGTGTAAAATAATAAAACAAGGGAAATACATTTGGTCCATTTGGTAATATTGGTGCGCCTGTTGAAAGCAAGAGTTACGTGTAAACGTCAATGTGAGAGAGAGGATCAGTGATCGATTGCAACGTATCGATTCACGCGCTCAAGCACAAATAACATCGGCAGAAACGCCGCCGGAAACAGCGTATCAACGGATTGCATGCATCCATTGACGCAGTAATGAATAAAACAAAAAAATCGGATGAAATAACAGGAAATGGCATTGAGAAAAAAAAATCAATAAATTCCACAAGTTTGAAAAAACCGAGAAACAAAAAAAAATCCATGAAATTTGACAATGAAAGTGTAATAAAAATTTATCTTCATCACTTTTTTCCCAGAATATCGTAAATTAATTACGTTATATCATCAAAAGTACTGCAAAAAATTAAATTCATGTTTTAAAAATTTTTCCCGTCAGAAAAACTCCAATTTATATATTTGGATTTTTGTTATGGTAAAAAACTAGTCGATTTAATTTATTGATAATATCTAAAAAAAAAAACAAATAAAGAAATTAATTTTTCGAGTAAACGAAAAAAAAATGGGTAAAAATAATTTCTTTTAATATATTTTAACGTATATTAAAAATTGCGTAAAAATTATTTATCGATAAAAATCAGATTTATTTTTTGAATTTTTATTCAGATAAATATTTATATAGCAACAATTTTATCAGGCATGCAAAAGAAAAAGATTTCGATTTGAATAAAAAACAAACTGCCAATGTAAAATGTATAGTAGTCTATTTTCTAAACACAGAAAAAGAAAATAACTTGCTATTGAATGACCTGTCAAGGATTCTATTGCGCCTGAAGTGTTTTCAAATCTCCCGGGAAATCGGTCTAAAAGAGGATAGCGAGTGAATGAATAAAAGTTTACATGTAATACTCGCAGCCGATCGTACGTGACGGGCTTCCGCAATTATTGCAGAATCGCAGAGGCAGCTATAGGAGCATCAGACACAGTTTGATTCTCTATACACATACATATAATCCTAAAAACACCCACAAACAAAAAAAAAACACAAACAATAATCCGGAAATATTCTGTCACCAAAGCCTTTGATGCGCTTTATGATTGAATATTTTTTCCTCGCATTGAAGCCGCAAATGGCGGCGAATGGTTGCGGAAATGATGCAGCGAAAAATTGTAATAAATTTCGCAGAGGGTAGAAATTAAAATGAGGGTGTTTTTTGGAGCTTGACATAAATCGCCGAGTTCAGCTGAGCATGTGATTCAATGAAATTCTCTCTCCAACACTGCAGTCATTCGAAACAATTGGAATGCGGTCGTTTATGCTACCCCAGCGATTTCCAAGTCAGCCAAGTGATTTTCAATGTGTTCCTCTAACCCGCGCTCATTGTTTCACCTTATTTTGTCGAGGCTTCAATCAAATTCGTGAACTTTGTCACTGTGCAAACTCTCCTAGCCACGATCTCTGTTATATCAATTGATTAATACTCAGAGTAGCTTATGTCATGCTGTTTAATAATCATTATTAACTAACACTGCAAGAGTACAACATATTTTACCAATTATTTTTGCCCTCTAAAAAAATTTTTTTTAACCACTTTTAAACAATTATCGATAAAGCCGGGCTCACCGGACTTTCCCCACGAAACCTGACAGTTCTTCCCGGATTTTTCGTCAGTGCAAACCTCTCTAAGATTGCAGTATAACAATTTTTAGCATATTGCAATTTTTTCATAACATAAATAAACACTGCCAAGTGAAATTCAAGTAAAATTTAAAAAATATTCGCATGGGAAGTGTGCAATATTGTGCCCGAGAAAACAATTGTGCAAACTATTGGAATTTCAAGAGACATTTTGAAATAGAAGGACAGATGTATGTATAAGTTGTAACCCTGTTGACGAGGCCAATCAAACTTTATCGCATAAATCAACGAGCATCTCGAATGAGTTTTCAAACTTGCAGAAAGTCGAGTCCCAAAGGAATAGCCACGGGTATATACACACATAGAACTTGGCACAATGGAGGGAACACGGCAAATGAGAGAGAAAACCACATCCAAATAATCTTTTATGTCTAGCATATGCAAATATGCATGTATGAATTTCCCCCGCAGCTGCCAGCGCGCAGTTTCGTTCGCTCAATAGATCCATGGAATTATGCTAATGTCTGCAGAGTGCAGTTTCGAGTTTTCCCAGCGACGAGACGTCCAGTCAGCTCCTCCACACATACAGGCCAACGCAGTGCTCTGTCATAATTGATGAAGCTCGATTAATCACTCCTACGTATATATTATAACTTGCTCAATTAATTGCCAGAGAATAATTTTAAATGGTCTCACAGAGTCTTTCGATAATAATAAATTCTCTCGACCCTTTGATGAAAATTCATTACCGTCAATTCCATTTTTTTTTTAATTCCAAACTGATGAAAAAAAAAAAAAAAAAATTAGAGTGCACACAAATGTGGGAATAAATTGCACACAAAAGAGGTGAATCCAAAGGATTTCCTTTTTCTGCGTTCGACAAGAGCATTTGGCCGAGGCTCTTTATTCATTACGTTGCCCCGAGCACCGGGCGCGATTACAGATGGGATTTTACCACTGCTATAGCACCGATAAGCCTCGGGAATTTTTCACAGCCAGCGAGAAACTCGGAAAATGAAAAAAAAAAAATAAAATAAAATAAAATAAAGACAGAGAGAGCAAGAAAATGAGCGAGGATTTTTCATGAAAGAAAGAAAGAATATATAGTATGTTTTCTTTTTTTTTTTTTTCTTTTTTTTTGTACTTTATATTCTTTTTCTGTACAATGAATCCTAGCGGGCTCGACTGTGTACCAATATAGTCGGAGAAATCCTCGAGGATTTTTATTATTCCCCTTTCGGATATTCTCGACAAATCCCCACAGAAGTCTTCCCAATAAGATGATTTCTGGACGATATTTATCCTTGTTAAATTTTAAACGTTCATATCTGTCCTATCATATTAATTTTTAAGTAATATGTAACATTTTAGAACTTTTAAAACAGTAATACCGATTTATTGATAAACAACTACATATGTTTGCATCAAGTGTTATTAAACTTTAAGTTTGACTTGGCACTAAAACTTACTCTCAGTACAGAGAGGTAATTACACGAAGTTATAAGCCTTCAACTAAATTATTTACATCAAATAAATACCTAATCAATACTCCATCAATTTCTTTAAATAGAAAATTGGGTATAAATTTCATATAAATAAATATACTAAAAAAAAAAAAAAACAAAGCATACCTATTCTAAAATTTAAAAACATCATGTAAAAAAATTTTTTTCAGTTTATTGTTTCCGAGAATAGAAATTTTTAATTGTCAAATTATTGGATTAGTTGGATAAATTGTATCAAGTGGCGATAAATTCACGTCTGAGAAGTTTCGTTTGCCAAGAGGGTATTGGGTTGGTAAACTCATCTACGAGAATTTCATCTCATCATTGAGCAAGAGAGAGTCGATTGAAATGGTCGCTACATGATATTAATATTCAGTGGTGTAAACCCGCAGGGCGTATGGCGATTCTAATTGAATCTCCCCCGCCGGGTCGTCGGCAATCTCTTGATTATGCAGTGAATTTTCCATGCTGCATCCTGAGATATTGAAATCCGAGAAACTTGTTGATTGAATGCGCACCACACTACTAGAAAAGGGATAGTCGATAGCAAACAAAATTTGCACTTATTTTCTATTTTGTCAACATTTTGAATCCATGTTAACTTCAACTCAAGCGAATGCGAAAAGAAAAAAAGTGTGGAGAGAAAAGTGAATGACTTTGTTCCGACGTATGCCCGGTAGTTTTTTGGAAAAAACAAAGCTTTGAAGAAATGAAAAAGGAAGTTTGGAAAAGTATGGGCTCATCGAAAAGCATCCAGAGTAAAAGCGCAGTAGTGGAAGGAGGAAAAAAAGCACTGGAAAAACTACAACCACACTGAGCTTTTCTCCAAATCAATATCCTCGTCGTCTCGCTTCGCTTTTGTCTGCGCGTTTGCTATGACTGCTCCATTCAACCAACTGCATTGAAGTAAAAAATCATTGGAAGACATTTCCGATTCAATGTCTAACAAGTTTTGCCGAGTTTATTAGTATTTTTTTTTTTTTCACTAAATTTCAAAATTTTCTGGGCGAATGATTAATAACAAATATTTAACGATAATTAAACGAGTGAGATAGATATAAAATTTTCCAAAAATGTGCTTAAATACATGTATATTCCGAAAACGTAAAAAAAAATAATTGTTTGAAAATTCTAAGTAAATATAACCCTTGAAACTGTCGATGCTTAAAAATAGATGCTTTTGAAAAATGGAAAAACGTGATCGTAGTATCTTTGCCGAGGATAAAAGTTTATAATTTTGCTAGCATATATCCACAATGGTGTAGCAGTGCAACGTCTCCTTAAACCCTGGGATTATCATGTCGTTACACGATCAAGCCCTTGAGAGAGAAACGTGCTCTGTTTACATGATAATCCAAACTCTGTCACCCTTGTTATGGTCGACTGAGACAACACAGAAGTCAATTGGAAATGAAAATTGTAGTAAAGTAAATTTTCCAGTGGAAAAAAAATTTTTAAATCAAAATTTAAACCGAACTAAAATTATAAATTGAAAAAATAAACCTAAGAGATATCAATTTCGTAATATTAACAATCATTAAATCATCCAAGTTTTTGCTTTTAATTTGGGTTTTCTAACATTTAAAGAATCAACTGCACGGTTGTTTGTTCAGGTGTTTCGATTATTTATGGCACTTGTAAAGGCTTCCAGAGCAGCTTATATTATTACCTAGGGGAAGTGGAGATGCAAGAAGAGTTTGAATACAACGAGCAACATTCTTCCTTGTATATCTACCACTGCAGTAGAGTACGTTCGCTGCAGGGACTTATCTCCTCAAGAGTTCCCTTCTTTACTACTTTGAAAACTTCAGTGAACTCCCAAGCAACTTATTTTATTTCTCAAAATCGCCGCGAGTGTTTGCTGAGAGGGCTAACGATTAAACTGTTCTCAATGCATGTATAAATAAATTCACGAGCACTTTTCCTCTCTTTAGTTGTTCTTTACAGTTAGAACTATACCAAGACGTGGATAAATTGAAAAGTTTTACTTGTGTAAAATCAATTTTCACCGTCTCAAACTTGATTAAATTCCGCTGTTTTCATCCGCAATCCCCGGCGAGTCATTTTATCAGCATATTCACGAACAATAGCCATTGAAAAAAATGTAAACAGCTTTTTTTTCAACTTTTAAATAAAGAAAAAAATTTTCAATAAGTTCAACAAAATTTCCTAGGTTTTTTTATCCAATATTTTAATATTAAAATTTTTTTTAAACACACTAACCTATATTTTTCAGTTGTAATTTAATTTTTTATAAAATTCTTGTGTAGTCTGTATACACATATTTGCCATAAGTTTAGAGTATCACATAAATACCGAACAGAAACACGATAAAAATAATAAAAGCAAAAATACTCGGGGGAATTTCATGAAAATATGCACAAATATTTTGCACAACATGAATTTACTCTGCTCCAAATATTTATAGAGCACAATTTGTACCCGAGACGCTATCAACACCGTTATATCTGCTGCTACGCCGATCAATGTCACACTTGTATATTCGTATTTCGTAACCACGTAGCATAGCTGGTTGTTACTAGCAGGACGTGAGTCGTGCTGGCAGCGTCAAGAAATACCTAAACAAGTCACGCGGAGTTTTATTGTTAAACTGACCTATCACTGAAGCAATTAGACAGACAACTTAACCCGGTGGATAATTAAAAAACGCTGCGACACAAAGCGACAAATTAAATATCCAAGTGGCAGCCAAACAATCATGAAATAAAAATTGAAAATGTGATGAAAAAAAAGTGAATAATAAGATTCTATAGAAGTTGTTGGAGGTTTTTGGACGCGGTATTATTGTCTCGCGGCTGTCATTGTATTGTTCGAACCTGTAGCCTCACGTGTACGTGTCCTGCATTCAGATATTTAACAAAGAAAAACATAGGGAAGCCTTTGCTAACAGGTCACAGAGCGCTGGCAGATGTATAAGAAGTACGTGACACGTGTGCGTGGCCACGCGACACGCATTTCGACTGATCGAATTCGTTGACCTAAATAACCACGTGAACTATAATTAATCATCAGTCCAAATCTCATTTATCTGCACTTTATCAAGCCACTCATTGTTGGTGGATAAATTGAATTTTGAACGCCGGTGATGATGTGAATTATGCTGAAGAAAAATTGTAAATTGCCGAGGATATCTTCAGGAAGTTTAGAAAAGAGAATTCCAGGTGAATCTCGATGATAAATTGAGCCAGAGAGTTGCTACACATCTTTCCAATGACTTGGCAGAGTCTTGAATCAAGTGCACACTTCTCTCTCTGAAAAACTCATGAAAAATGGCAAGATAAAATTTTTTCCCACTCGACTTTTATTGCGGCTGGCCTTCAAACATTACTCGAGTTCACCGCGTTCAACCTGCGCAGAGATGTGAGAGAAAATAATCAAATGACATTGACAGACAGCTTGGAAAAATGAGAAAATTTCATTTCATAGTCGCGGGCAATTGTTTCAAAAATTTTTTATCCAGAAATTCCTTATGGATAAAGCCAAGATAAAAAATTGAAAAATTTTTCGAGTTCATTCTTTATCGATTTCATGTGATCGACACACAAGAATCTTTTTCTGAAGGTGACATTTTCAATACCATGAAACAAATGACGCTTATGAGATTCTTCGAGTTGAACAGAAGAAAAAAAAATACATTATGCCTGCACTTGAACGACCACAAATACCTTGTGTGCAAGACAAATTGCTTAAAGCATAGGACAAAATGCTCTACAAATATGCACCTTCACTGCCGCATAAGCGACAGCACGTGAAAATGCATCGACTAAGTAAGATTTATCGTCGACCTAGGCAAAGCAAATCGGATTTTCCATGGAATTCATTCATTAAAACACCTCGACTATATATATTACTATACGAAACTCTAATCCATAATTTTTTTACAGTAAAAAAAAACCCAAATCTGCATTTTTATAGAGTCTAATAGTTTGCGAGAGTGGTTTGCAACAGAAAAAGTTTTTTCCTCTTGCGATAAACTGTTTTAAATATGTAAAAGTCAATATAGGCGAGCAAAACTTCTGTGACAGCTTGAAAGCGCCCATTTTATCTGAGGAATTTTTTTTCGCTGTTCCAGCTTCAGGTTCCGGCTCGATAATCGGCCGAGATCCACTTCCACCTCGAGCAGTAAGCACATCGCAGTTGGCAGCGCAGAATCCGCTCACTCAGCCGCCAATGGTCGTCACAACACTGCCACATGCACGTGCAAATGGTCGTCAGCAGAGCGACTCACCGGTGGTGCATCATTCAACGACGCCCCAAGCTAGAAATCTCGCAAACGACAGCAGCGAGTTGGGGCGAGTGGCAAGCGACGTAGCACCACCGTCCATCTTGTAAGAAATTTAGTGTTATTCAGTTGCTGAAAGCCCTAAACCAACCTTCTAACGCCCAATTTTCCTTGCAGGGTCAACAACGAGAGCCTGAATGAAAGCAACCAGTGCCTGATGGTCAGCCCGAGAAACTTGCGAGTCGTCTCGCCGATCGATCATCGAGTTTCTAGCCCGAGTGACAGTGAGAGGCACATTCGCAGCTCGAGTGAGTGGCGAGAGAATAAAAGTCTCTCTCGAAAACCATCTATTTTCCTTAGCTCTTCAATTACATACCTCTGTCGCACTCGTCAATTGTGATAAGTACTCTTTTCCGGCTTTGAAAGGACTCCTACACGCTATTTTAATCGTGCGCTTCCATGACAAGTCCAAGTTCTCACTGCCGGCTCTTGTAATCAGTTCCCTAACTGTTAATTATACTTTTTTTCAAGGGGAAGTTAATTTAAATTATTCAACAGCTTTCTCCTTGAAGTTATAATGGATTTTTCGAGGTATCAGACGAATGAACGCTTTAAATTAATTGTTAGTCTGATTTTCACTGAGCGCCGCTTTATCAGTGGCGCTTGTCTACTCGATGGAAATTCATGTAAAAGCCACAACGAATCAATTCACATCAGCAATGAAACTTGCTATATTTCTCTATTGGTTAATTCCATTCTCTTGTTGAGCTCAACAATAACCGGCCTATACTCAGCATATCTGAATAGCTCCAGTATTAAGGTATTTCATGCGTATCTATTCACAATTATTTGGGAATTCTGATTAATTAAAAGACGGAAATTTGTATCGATTCTCGTTTCATAATGCCAAATGATTTTATTCGAAAGTGTGCCTCATTTCTGGTCCATTGACAGTAATACTGCGTGAATTAGTCGTTTTAATTGAAAATATGTGAGAAATTTTAATTGAATATTGTCGAGCAAATTTAGGTTGGGTAAACATGGATAGTAAAAAAAAATGCCATTCGGCGGCCGAAATGGAAGAAGATTTCTTTTAGATATCTCATCGGGCCTTCTATCGAATGATGATAAAAGGCCCTAAAAGACGGAGAAATAATTGAAATAACTAAAAAAAAAAACGATATAAAATTTTTTTGCAGCGAGGGATATGATTTTAAAATTCTACTTCATGGCTTAGAGGCAATATCGAACTTAAAAGACGTATTAGACGAAGCGTAGAAATAGAGATTGATGTTGACGTGTATACGGAAGAACCCTTTGATCATTGAAGGCTCCGTCCGTATGCGAACATCTCAACAAACTGAATCCCCAACCTCTAAAGACAAGTTTGGCTGCATAATTTCACTTTGTACGAGGTGTCTTCATTACCGTGATTAATTATTCACTGAGTTTGATGATGCACGTAACGAAGTTTGCTTGAACAAGTTAAATCAATTCTTTGGCTTGATGTAATTCTCTTTAATTATCATCACAGTTACCTGCCGGTACAATGGTCGAGGAAAAAAATTGAAGAAAATTTATTTAACATCTACTGAACCTATAAATGCCCTCTGTATGTATATATGTACATACAAGTATGTGCCGCGGTACAAGGAAAAGTTTTGTGAATACAAGTTAGCTAAGAATTTTCTCAAACTTTTAATTGTCACGATAAAACTTGTAAAATGTAATTTTTCACTGAGTCCGCCAAGCGGATTGTTGTGTACCGTTGTAGATTATTTTTCCAGAGTGTCGGCTGTTATTTAGGAATTTTCAACTGCAGACTGTGTGGTATAGTTTGGAATGTTGAATAATTCAACGTTTGACACAGTTGAAAGTCGTCTTTATGATTGTTCGTTCTGTAACGACTTAGCATCACTATTTCCCTTGTCAAACGTGAACGAAATTCAAGCGAGTTTAAATTAATATTGATGAGTGAAACAAACCTTGATATCTTTTGTTTAAAATATTTTAATAAAAACAGAAAAATGATTTCAATTATTCTCAGGTTTTTTCCCCATGTCAGATCGATATTACACCCAAGAATGACCGCTATTTCTGCACTAAAAATTATTCTTTTAAAGCTCCCTTTAATCTCTGGAATAGTTTGCAGTGGAGAAAAAAAATTGAGATGACATTAAAAAATATCGATTGCACAGTCACGTCGAATTTAAGAGCTATCATATTTTATGTAGGTTTAGGCTAGAAAAATCAACGCGGAATATTTTTAGATGTGGTATATCGCATTGCAAATTCTACCCCAGGCAGACAAGATTATTTTCAACTGAGAAATTTGAAAGTGATATCAGTTTACTGAATGTTTTCATGCATAAAAGTATTTGAAAAAAAAAATCCATGCACTGGAACACTTTCCAGCCTGATTAAAGTGAAACTAAATTTTTTTTACAAGTATAAAGAGACATTTTTTTCTCTCATTTTCATTTGCTAAAGATTTCTTGGTATATTTTTTTTATATATAAGTCACTGAAACGTGTATTCCACTGCAGAGTTGGGGGAAGACTAATAGGGCTTCGACTTTTCCAGCCAAAGATAATCTTCACGAGTCACGCAGGTGAAATTACGTGACAGTTAAAATTTGACATTGTGCCTATATCACTCTTCAACAATTTTCCAGACAATACTCAGATATTATACCGACAATTGTTCGGTACATTTTGCGTGAAAAAAGACCTTTTCCATTTTTAATGCATCCAACTTTTCTCACCGTGCATTGTCAGTCGCGTATCACAGCAGCAACGGCTTGAAAGATGAAAAGGAACTTTATAAAAAAAAAAGAAAAAATAATCCAAGTGAAAAATTGTGGCCAGCAGTCATCTCTCATGACATTAAAAATATTCAAAACTAAACAACAACAAAATTTCACTGCTATTCCATCAAAAATTATACTAGAAAAAAAATTATAAAATGTGTCAACTCAAAGTGCATCTACAATAGAAACATTACGACAATCTTTTGCACTCCAATCTCTCACTCGTCGAATTAATTATGCATCCATCATCATTCTACGAGTATTATCTATCGCAGAATAAAATAAAAAAACAAGAAAAAAAAATGGTACATAATTTTATCTCACATTGTAACTGATTGTTCCGTTATGTTTGCTTCCATTTCAAAATTTCTCGGGTTACATTTACGTCAAATAGAATGTTATCTCAGCGGTGCATATGGCTATTGAGATGTAAAATGTAGAAAGTCCCGAGTTACACAACAAACATTCGTATAGGAAACACGTACAGAAATATTTAATAAATACTCGTAGCTGTATTTTTCCTGCGACTATATGAGTATCACGTGAACACACAGTGATGTCATGCGCCAAGTATGCCAGAGTCGCACAAAGAGCATAGGTAGATATATGATTCAAATGCATCCTCGCACGATTCCAACTGGTGTATCTCGGCGCGAATTTCCACAGGATTGCACGGGCAAAACAGAGGGTGCGCGTCGGAGCGACAAACATTTGATCGTGCTTTCCACTAAACCATAATCGTAAATCATCCCATTGTAAATGTATAGCTAGAATTATACGAATTATGTGGAGCCGCGGAATCCATTAAAGCTCATCGGAAATTATCAGGCTGCTATTAAATAAGATCACCTGATAAATTATTACTCTACGTGTGCTTAATGCTTCATTTTCAGGTGAGAGAAACTTGGCAAGCCCGATCAGCATGAGAGAGATGAACGGTGACACTGGGAGTCTTCGACAAATGCAACGGGTCGTGCAGGGTCGCGAGAGTACCAGTGATCTTCTCCACAAGAGGGTGAGTGCTTGGCAAATACAGCCATTATAGTGAAAGAGGAGTTCCACTTTGCTCAATGTATGTACCTGGTAAAAAAAAATCCACAATCGACTTGAAACTCTGAGCCCAGATATGAATGCGTTTGAAACTCAAGCCTCTTGAACTAAATATTTGAGGGAAATTAAGATCTTTAGCTGTACAATCTGCCTATTTTAAGAATATTTTCTTCTTTTACAAACATTTTCAAAAAGGAACATTTTCCTACCACAAGAACTACATCAGTTGAAAAACGAGAAAAAAAAAAAAGGTTTTTTCTCTTGTATCTCACAAACTTCTAAATTTAAGAGGTTTTATCCAGTTGCAAGGCTAAAAAAACTATTTTTATGATTTTTTTCTGAAAAAGTATTTTATTTTATAAAAATAAAGAATATTGGTATTTATAGTGGCAATTGTTTTTAAAATAATGTGGCAAAAATTGGATATAACCGCTCAAATAAAACCTTGTAAATAATTTTATTGGCTGGAAAAACGAATTTTTTCTCGAGAAAGAATCCATAAATCTAATAGTTTTCGCGATATCGGCAAGAAAAAAAAACTGGATTATCAGGTTGAGCCTTATCGTCCGTATTTCCAATGTAATAGAGAGAGGAAAGTCAAGAAAAACACGTGTGCGACTGCAGAGGCTTTACCGTCGTCGTATAGGTCGGACGTAAAAACTCATCAAAGACAGGGTCAATGCCTCTCTGATAGCGAGAAAAAAAAAAAGTCAGGGCATTGTGCCAATTCTATACCTTTCTTCTGCGAAGGCAGTGTGCCCTCCTCCTCACCAGCGAGCCATGTGTCATCGCATAATATCTGCGGCTCCATTGCCAACGGAGATACTCCATAATAGTAGCCCACGAACGCATCATTAACCTTGCGGAAGCGGATTAATGTCTCCGGTGAGAGGCGATTAGCGTGGTGCCAAACGTAATTGGAACATTTCTACTAGAATCCCAGTGTGCTGAAAAGACCTATCATTGTGGCGTGTTTCGACGACTTGAAGATTATTTGCCAGGCACAATTAACTTCCTTCCACCGCTGCTGACTTTCCCCAACTTATTTTCATCAATTCATCTCATCCTCATCCAATTTCCCAACTCTATTGTGCTCACGCCATTGTCTTCAATTACATCAAGAAAAATGTTTTATGTAATGGGAATTTTTATAGACAAAAATGAGAAATTGCGCGAGATTGAAGGACCTACATAGCTTTTTGCAATTGCGTTACCATGAAAATTCACAAACCAAACGTATGCGATAAATTTTATACAGATATAGGAACGAATGGAGCGTACAGGACGACCGATATCAGACGACGCGAAAGCACAAAAAGGAGACGGAGCGAGAGAAAGACTTTTGTGGCCAATTGGCAAGCAGCCTTGATCCTGGCTGGCCAAAGGGCTCTGAGACTGGTTTTGCCACAGGCCAGTGCCGTAATTCCAATTCAGCCTAATCGATCCGAAAAACGACAAAAGCCTATCCAACTAAGTGACAGAAGAAATTTCATCAACGTCGAGGCGCTTCAACGTGCTTCTCAACACCTCTCGCCCGTCTCGCCAAGTCAGGAGACATTGCAAACGCAGTGATAAGGAAGCACTAATTATACATGCACTTTTGCCCGCACTCCTCGTACGCCATTGGAGCCTGGCTCGAGGCAAAAAAGACAAAACAATCGAGCTGCTCGCGCTGAGCAGAGGCGCAAGAGGGAGAAGCAAGCGAGAAAGTTTGCTGAGGCATAGAAGGAGCTCATAGCGAAGGCATTTAAGGAGGAAAGGCTTCAAGAGCACGGGCAGCTCAGTCTTACATGAATCTTCGAGCTTGTGATACACGTCTGTTCTCTGCAACTTTTGGAATACTAAGGTAAGTGTCTCTTGACACTCAAGTCGTATCGAGCTCAACGCTCCCCCACTTGATGCTTGAATAATTCAACCAACTCGCAACCTATCTAGCCGCTGTTGTGACTGTCAGTTCTGCGGGGAGCCTTCTTGATGCAGAGCAACATCACAGCCAGACAGTTGACAAGTTTACGAGGAAGACGTCTTGGAAACGGACGAGTGGAAAACTCAGGACTACCGAGAATTTGGCCAGCGAAGCCCTACTTTACCCAGTCAGCAGTGAATCTAAAGTATTTGAAAACGAGTAGTGCATCCTAAACACGGTGAGCGGCCACAGAAATACAGTGAAGTTTCAATTTCATCTAAGCACAGTTTGACTCTGCAGCTCAATGCTTTCTAGCTTATATCTTGAAAACTATTATTTCTATCGAAATTTTACTCGAATACTTTTTTATAGCCCATAAATTTCTCTAAAAAAAAGGTATTATACAAAAATTTCATAGCTGTCATAGTTGGCGAAATATTCTTGAAAAACTCGACTCTAAATCATCCCTCTCGAGTTCTTGGCGATTTTGGTGCTCTCTGACTTGAATATCTGAATTGAAAAGAATTTTCTGTTGATATTGGGGGTTCTAATGAATAATTGTAGTTTGAAAAAAGTCAAGGCAAGGGTGAGAATTGTTGGAACTACGTGGAAAGATGTTTTTTTGGCGTTAAGGTAGTATATAGTGTGGAATAAGGTTTCTCGGGTGAATTCCGTCGTCTGTCCACCTCGTTGGACACTTTCACGTGAGCTACGTGACTCGAGGATAAAGAAAGATAGTCGTGCCACAGTAATCGTGCGAGATATCACGAAAAGGGCTTGAGTTTTCGAGCTATTCAACTGCTATCAGTGGCTTCAAGTCGACGAAAAATCATGTCTATTTGTGAATTTGTGACTAAAGCTTAGATTTAACGCCTTAGCAGCACGGTCCAGCATGCTTAAAACTCTAACGAATGTATGCATATATCACGTATTTTTGTTGTTGTCATTTTTTGAGTTTGTGTTACATGATTATGACCGCACACATGTGTTGCATGCTCCATCCTCCCACGACAGACGAGCACGATTCCCAAGCAGAAATCAGTCACGAGTGAGGCGGGATCACGACCGGGATCAACGACTGGAAGTAGCAGTCGACTTGTCCAAGTGTCCGCCGGAGAATTGCTGGGACGCACCCACGAGGAACTGGTGCTCCTCCTCATCCAACTCAGACGACAAAGCGCAGCTATCTACAAGGCCATGGAAACGTGCCACATGGAGATTGAGGCACAGGTCTTGATTATCTGCAATTATTTTTTCTTTCTCTGACACTAAGGTATCCGGTGTTGGCAGAGCTGAACCTGGTGCATTGGGAACTTTAATTTTCAATCAAAAAACCACTCTGTTATTTCGTGTGTTTCAAACCAAAAAAGCGTATCATCCAAAAGTTAATATTATATTTTGCTTGTTGTTATTATTGATAAGAATACGACCTAGACAAATTTTGCTAGGAACCTTTTTTGTAGCTAACAAAATTTCCTATAAAAAAGATCTCTTGATGAAAATTTCTATTTTTAGTACTTTCGAAGATATTTTGATTTAAAACAGCAAAATAATTTTGGATATACGCTCTTTTAGCTTTAGACACACGATTTCTCATTCCTCAATCTCGACATCTCTGTCTCTCATTAAATTCATCTAACTATTGGTGGAAATAAATGTCCATCAAGATTTTATCGTAGATATCTAATAAGTTCAATGCCGAACAAATAAAAAAATTTCAATTCGCGCACTGCTAATCAAGTCTAAAGATAATTACTCAGAAAAAAACACAGAAAAAAATGATACTAATCGACTCCGGTTCAACGAGTTGGAAAATAAAGTTTCTTGTGTACTGCAGACAAGAGTTGAAAGGTTCTATGTATATTCTGGTGCTAGAATGACGTTTTTTTTTTAGGGGAAATTGGCGTGGTAATGTTTCAACTCTTGAAAAGTTTCGCTCAAGTTGACCGAATGGCCTCGATTTTGGCGGTACTATTTGTAAAAAAACGACAAAAAAAAAGTTTGTCTACGAGTTAACAAATTCTATTCTTCAAGCGGACTTTTGTACGAGGAAATATTCAAGTTTTTTTTTATTCGTTAACTTTCTGTGTTACTTTTTGAAATTTTGTTTGCCACATCCGCAAAAATGCACACAGAGTTTAAGTACTTCTAGTTTGTATTATTTATTGCATTTGCCATACGGATTTTTTTTTATTCAAGTAAGCCTTGAGTCGGCAATACCACACGGCACATCTCTCACTCTCGAGATCACAACCTATATATATATATATATTCTCAATGCGACATGATTATATCCAGACGTAACTCGACTGCATATCGACGTCTCTTCACTCACCATTCTCAAGTGTGTTCTCTGCTTTTCAAACGCTTCTTACATATACCATGTCTAATGATTTTCGTATTCATTTTCCTCATTAAATAAATTCACGTTACAATGGACTGCATGCTCCAAGTTCTGTTATTAACCCAAAGCACACGTAAATAATTATAAACCCTGTCAACGGTTTGAATAATGTTGTTGTTTTCAGGCTAGACTCGCCGAGTTGGACGCTCCACGACGTCTCGAAAATTTACAAAAGCTTGAAGAACTCAAGAAACACCTGATGAACTTGGAAAAACAAGTAGGCGTCATAATATCTCATAAACTATAAAACTTACAACAATTTTACATAGAATCTTTTTTGTAGAAAATTTTTTAATCTAAAAAAAAGATTCTGATTAATATTTTCGTATCTTTAAGAGTTTCCATGATATTTTAAGAAAAGAAAAGTGCTAGATCTCTCTCATCGAAAGTTTTTATCCATTATCACTCCACGCACGTCTAATAATAGTTATTAGCTGCGCTCGACTAATCACGTCTATTTTGTGCGACCGCAGTACGAGAAGGGAAAGCCACTGGTGAACCTCGTGGACAACATGGTAAAGCTAGGATCGTTGTACAACCGCAACGGTGTCAATGGCAGTGTCTCTGGCTCTCGTCACGACCTCTTGCAGGTGCAGGAGAGTACCCGAGAGCGTCTGGAGTTTAACCAGCGAGTCCAAGAGCAGAGGCTACTCGCGGAGGAGCGACGAGACTGGGACAGGCTGAGCCCTGATCATGGGCAGCTCCAGGTAGGCGATGATTTCTATCATTAATAATTCATGACCGTGATGAAGAATAATATCCGCGTGTGATAGGCTTGAAAGCACTTGGTTATATAGTTGATGAATTATCTAGCTTATCTGTGTATGATGTTATGTACTGGCAAAACAAGGAGTCAATTGTTCGACGCTCATTATTGCCTCGTCTTCTGAGCTTACCCGCCCACTTAAAAGCCCTCTCGAATAGTTGAAGCGATATATTAAGTAGTTTGGAGGAAGCGTGACGGGCGTTTGAGGGAGAACAGACGCTGTGACGCGAAATCTCATGGTCGTAATACGACACTTGTGTAGCTCAAACAATCGTTCGTTTGTAATTCCACAGGCAAAAGTACAGCAACTCTACAAGCTAGACCGGTTACTGCAGGAAGAGTCAGGCACACTTCACAGCCTTCAGCAGGACAAGGTAACTCAATACTCAGGGCACCGAGGCTTTGTCGTGTATTGACGGAAGAAATTATCTTGATTTCACAGGAGATACTGGAGAAGGCTTTGGGCGGCTTGAAGTATAAACTTCAAGGCAGTCGTAGCAACCCCATTGAGACGGAGAGGTACAGAAAACAACAAATTCTACTTGAAAGAGAACTCAGTCGAGTCAGAATGCTACTTGCTCATAATTCCAAGGTAAATAGTGACTTTATAACGCAAATTTCATGCCTCGTTAGCTCGGGTAAATACATTTTAATCACCATTATGTATTTTGACGGAAAAATTAAGCAATTGTCGTTCTCATTTATGAGTTTATGATTGGTTAATTATGTAACTATGTTACTAATCACGTAAATATACACAGAAAAAATTTTATTTTAGTTTAATCTTTGCCTGAAAATATTTCTTGTGAAAAAAATCTATTATAAAGAAAATTCAAGCCACAATTCAAAAGTATATTCAATAGTTTTTAAGATATTCAAATTAAAAACAGCGAAATAATTTTGTATATAAACCCTTTTATCGTTAGACGCGCGATATAGCAATTTTGATTATCATCAAACTAAAGTGAGGTAAAATTTAAGTGTCAAAAATAAATTTTTAACTTGGCAATCAAGCAAAAAATTTTTTTCACCAAAATTATTTTTAAAATTAGGATTTTTTCTTCTCAAGCCATACAGAACATAGTATACCTATCTGTAGTATTTATAAATTAAATAAAATTTATTGTTAGAAATATCTAAATGTTCTTTAACGTGAAAAAAAAAAAATTTTTAATTACAGAAATTGGAGGAAACTGTAGCGGAAAATGCTCGACTGGAGCAAGATTTAGTGGTTCTACGACAGAAGCTTCAAGCATCAAGACGTTTCGGCGGCAATATGGCGAGAGATCCCTCGGGTACAACGGCGACACTTGAAGCCGAGCTGAGACGTGTTCAGCAATTAGTCGGGGACCTGCAGCGCCAGAGACAAGACCTCAGTACTCAAGTTCGCCAATTAACCGAGAAGTCACACAGTTTAGTCCAGCAAATCAAGCCAAATGATCTGTGCAATGGTGTGCATCACATATAAAATTACATTAAACACCAACTAAACTCAATTCAAAATCTTAATATCCACTTATTTCCAGCTGTAGCGGGTCAACAGTTGCATCACCCAAAGAAGCGATCACCCAGCTCGTGGCTGGAGACAGATTTAGACTCGGGAATGACTTTCGATCACGGCATGGCATCGCCGTCGAGCTCAAGTTCATCAATGTCACCGCGCAATCGTCAGAACGGAAGTCCCCATCAGCACATTCCGTCGCCGCAATACAAAGAGCCGCCATCGCATGGTTATTCGCCGACCCAAATTACACGGCAGCCTCAATCAAATCACCAAGCCATCTACATTCAAGCGTACCCTCGGCCAAACGATGCGGCGCCACACAATCATATTTCTACGTTGTCGCCGCAATTACGCGAGCAGATCCAGCAGCACCAGCTCAAGCAGCAACTACTAAAGGACCAAATGCAAGGCAAAGCCAGCCCAGTACAGGGAGCCATTGCACCGCTCTACATCAACACAAATGACAACAGAAGAATCAATTCTAACGACCCAATGAAGCGTATAGACTCGACTAACGTCATTAATTCTCCTCCGGAATACATTCCACCTCCGCCACCACCACCGGCCGACGACATCCTGATGATGAATGGAGGATACGGACATCACGAGGACAATAAATTCCCGGGGTTAATGCACGGACGGGAGAAGCCGGAAATAAAAACTGTACGAATCGTCAAGCGAGAATCAGAAAGACGACAGAGAGATCGTGGCGACAGGAATGGGAATATCGGAATCCCGTTGACTAATGGCCTCCAGGCACCGGGTGGAGCTAAACGACTCACTGACGACGACTTTGCCTCTCAACAGTTTGAGGTAAAATTGGCTCGAAAAACATTTTGGCTATTCTTTCTACTTTTATCACAAAAAAACAACGACGAAGGCTCCATAATGGCAAGTTAAATCGCCCTCTTAGAGCGCATTATCGATTAGGATATTTTTCCAAGCCATAGGGCAGCTTTAAAGGCCGTTCTAAGAAAATAATGCCAATATCATAACAAGCTATAAAAAAATTCTAAGCCGGCTGCAACGTCGACTTGCGAATCATACTGAACCACAAAATCGCCATATTCGCAGTAAAATAAAAGAGGAAATTTATGTTGGGAAGCTATGAAACAGTGGTTATTGCTAAGTGAGTTTTTTTTTTCTTATCTTTTTTGTGTTTAAAGAAAACGCAACTGGGAAGGGTGACCGAGGAGACTGCCATTATCCACGCTCAGAGCACCATGCAGCTGTCGGAATTGGACGACGTGCAATTCCAGCGAAGTATGTCACTGCCTCGAGGCTTTGGAGGACAGAGGCCACAGACGGCGACGACCTGCGGGCCTGTGCCACCACCGCCACGAAGCGACAGTATGAACGCCCTGCGAAATATGATGGCACGACGGCACAGAGTGAGGGTAAACTAAATTATAATCACTATCCCTATAGGCAATTTTCATTTATAAATTTATATATATTGAGCACTGATAGTCTAGAAGTCCTGCATCCTCCCTTGATGCACGCTAATTCTTAAATTATTGTTTATTTTATTCCACCGCACGCGCGCAGTTTGAGAATCAAGAGGCAAGCTCCGATAGTACTCTGTCCCTGTACACGGACAGCCCTACGTCGAATTCTCAGCTGCCCTTGAGCTCGCCAAACTATTCTACGAGCCCCTCGTACAGCCCGAGTAATCAAAATTACGTCTCGCCATATACGAGGCCATCATCAAACGCTTCACCGGGGATTCACGCGGAAACCGTGGGCTCTACATCGTCCGCACGATCAGCAAGTTTGTCGAGTCTCATGAGTCCGTCTCTGACGTCGCCAGTGCCTGTGCTATCGGCACAGGAACGCCTGGGATCTCTGGCCAGCATCAACAGCCTGGGCGAGTCACCGCAGCTATCGCCGGTATTTAAGAGCGAGGCAGCCAAACAAATTATTAAGGAAATGACAGAAAAGAAAACAGATGGACGACGGAGACCGGTGCCGAAGGAAAAACGTAGACACTACACTGTGTCAAGTAGCAAGCCTATGCTTGACTTAGAAGACACTTTTTCCAAGATGGTACCCGTTATTTTAGTTTATTTCTCATTTCCTCCTACGCTTTGTCATCTTCCATTGCTCAAATTCTTTCGAAATCCAGTAGTTACGACATTGTGCAATGAATTAATGTGTATTTCGATGATCTTGCGCAGGGAATGGGCCGTGCGAGAGATGATCTGGACATGGAACGTGTTCTACGACCAAGAATTAATGCTCCTGATGTTGTTCGATCAACTCTCAGTCACAAAGAACTCAAATACAATGAGAGTACTATTGATCAGCTTCTGGGGACGCCGAATAAAATTGTTATTCCCGAGCGTTACATCCCTGAGCATACTCCGGAATTGTCGGCTGAGGAGAAGAAGCAGCGATTGAAGAAAGCCGATGCCATTAGGAAAATGTTATCTGAAACAACAGTGACGACAGGCGAAGGAGACGGTTTGTGGATTTTCCTTTACGTTTTTCTCCACTATTATCGTTACATTATCGACGGCTATTCTATATACTGTTATGCTTTTATAGATGACGAGGTTGACCAGAAAAAATCCAACTCGTTGAAGAAAAAAGTGGCCGAGGAGAAGAGACAAAGGGACCACATTCTTCAGCTCAATCAAATTCTTGCTAAGCAAGTTATGGAGAAAAGCAAAATGGTGGCGGGTATGCGACTCAACAATTCATTGAATAACGTTGCGAATTAATAATGATAATAAAAAAACATAATAATAATAATTGCATGGCGAGTGATGCAAAAAACGAAAAAAAAATCCTGAATTTTCCAGCACGATTTACGTTAATTTTTTTTTTTTTTTTCAACTTTGTTTCTTCCATCGCATTTTTATACACTCATATTGTCATTGCCAAGTCTGCGACCATTTCCTTTAGTCAGAGGATCGTTTTTTTCTTCAAAATTCTTCGAAATAGTTGAAAAATATTTTTAATGGTTTATATGAATTTTTTTTTTTTTACATTACTCGATTACTAGAAATTCCAATGATTTGTAGAGTGTTGTTTGGACCGTTTATGCTGTGTGTAGGTAACCCGGCACACTGACAGACTTGCTTCCTCCATCCCTCCATGTAGGACACGCACATCACGCGCCACATCAGGTTTGTTTCGTTAAAAATTTGGTTTTTCTGTGTAATTAAAATTTTCTCCATATGATTTATGTTGCCATTGATTGTCCATCACAATTTGAGTTTTTGTTTGTCTTATTTGTCGTTTTTTTTTTCTATATCTGATGATGAATGAGACTATTGTGTATATAATATTCCTTGGCTTTTCTGACAGCAAAAGCACTCGCGACGCTCCCCCTCAACACGCAAACGAGCTTTGAAGATGACGATTTATCACCGGTGACTCCGTTGCCACTCTACCAACAACGTGAAAACTTTTACTCTTAAGCTAATGCCCAATGATTCCGAATTAATGCGTAGAAAATGAGGAAATATTACTGCCATATTGTACGAAAATAAGGGAAAATTTTGTTTTTTCTAATACTTTTTTCTCTAAAAATAAATTATTCATGAGAGTATATAAAAAAACGATAAATACAATGTGCAAATGTAATAGTAGTGAGTTTAATCTCCTACTGCCTTCAATAAAATGAAGGTCTTACCGATTTATAGCATTTAATTACGGTTGATTCGTAATTAATTGAATTCTAACTCACAATGATGGACTGAAAATTTTTAATTAGCCTATTATAAAAGCTAAAATATATTAATTAGAGATGTAAAATTTACTTTGGAAAAATCGCACAATTATTAAGAAAATTTCCTATCAAAATTTTTTTCACGCTATAAGCGCGATTGTATTGTATATAAATTATTGCCGAAGTGTGTTATTTAACGTAGATAAATTCTCTGCAGGATTTTTGTGATCACATAAAAATTATCTCTATGGATAATTTGTTCTGTACAAATATTTCAATCTATAATTAGTATATTAATCCGCATTCGAACTGTACATACATCTAAAAGTGTATGCAAGCAAATGAGCGATTAACTCATACCCTTTCAACTAGAAAATATTTATTTTAAGCTAGTAATAATAATTCAGTGCCAAACATCTTATGTAATTCTGAAAAATCTACTCAAGCAATCGCTTGACGCTCTTCCAACTTATTTTGTGCATTAAGTATCCCTCTTGTTACTTTTTTTTCTATTTTACAACCATTGGCCTTCTCTGTCAATGACTTCGGTACAGCTTTAAACAATACAACTCGGAAAAAAATTAATGAAACGATCAACGCATTCACAAAAAATAAAACAGCCAATTTTTTTATCAGTTCATTCGGTTCAACGATTTTTTTAAAGCTTATAAAAAGTCACGCTCAACTATAAAGTACTTTTTATTGATTTTTTAAAACTTTTATTTAATAAAAGGAAGAAAAAAAATCAACTATTCATCAGTAGAATTTTTTTCCTCAAAAAAAAAAAAATAAATAATTTTCTAAAGAAGTTCTCGTCTGAATGAACTTATAAAAAAAATATATAAGACTGTTTTATTTTACGAGAACAGACAGAATTGTAGTAATTTAACTCTTAAGATAGAATAGAGTAGGAGCTAAGAATTTAATTTAACAAAGTGTGATCGCAAATTTCCCTTTTTCAATTCAGAGAGAGAAAAAGTGAGAGTGAGAAGGATATAAGTCCTCCACTGCCCCTCTACATAAAATCATCTTCATATCTAGACTGCATATCCCTCAGTCATTTTGTCGTCATATGCCTTCAGCAATTATTTTACGCAACACTACAGACCTTAGACAATAAAACGTAATAAATAGTGACCATGAAAACTAAGCAAATTGCGACGAACACACAGTGTACCAATTCACGAGGAAGCACGATAAAAATAGTCTTTTAATCAATAACATCGCCGACACCTAGTCTACATGCCTCTGTTTGAGAATTCTAAAGAATAAAAATACTCTCAATAAAAAAATCGAGGTGTGATTCGTCGCTAATTTAAGGACGACATTGACAATGTAACGCGTAAATTATATCATAGCATTATAGATAGAAAAAATTATGAATAAATGCCAGGGATAATCATTCACACGTATGTACACGATTGTAAAATGAGCCCAATTAGTGAAATAAGGGTCGAGTGTTTTAAAAAAATGTGAATTAATGGCGATAAAAAATATCCCATTAATCGCAGAATTTTTTTCGACTCTCAATTGTGCTGTTTTCACATATTAATCCGTTGATTATTGCATAGTTGTACAATTATTATCGATATATTTGTAGTTAGGCAAGGATAAAAATGTCTATATAAATATAAAGATTTTTGTTTTTATGTATTATATAATTATTAATACGTCAACTATGATTTTTTTTTCTTCTTCTCCAACAGAATGATCTACCGATGACGCTTAAATACCCGTCAATTTTTGAGTTTTATTTTAAACTGGAGTATATTTATTGTGTGTGAACATGCGACATTATTAATGTTACTACTGCAGTTTTACGAAGATGAATAATAAAAAAAATCGCAAACTGGTTTTTATATCATGAATTATTTTGTTTTAAAACACCACAATTTAATTTTACTTTTATATCTCTCACTAACGTTGTTTTTTTAACACTCTTGTTCGCATCATTTGGCGACCATTCAACTGAAAATGAGTTCAACAAACCTTGAAGGCAATATCATCCTCAAGAGTGGCCAAATGCAGATTCATTTGGCCGAAAAAAAAAATCGAATTAATACATAATCCAATAACTTCACAATCTCAAAAGTGTTAAATAATATAATTCGTTGAATCAAGTGTGTTTCAACGGATATCATATGCGATGAAGAATAAGATTGGCCCAGTGAAAAATTATGAATAAAGTGTAGATAAATATTGGTAGACTTTCGAAATAAAGAGGGACATTTAAAAAATCATAATCTCAATGATGCGCAAATGTAATTTAATTCAATGCATACGAGTCCTCGATCTCAAAGCAGGAATAATCCGATTGCGGGGATAATCCTCCCACCGGCCGACATCCCTTGAGTTTCATCAGTCACGGGGCTCTTATCTGTGTATACATACACGCGGCCAAGAAGCAAGCTGGCGGGAGAACCAACAGGTCGACGAACCAATCGCGTGTGGTCCGTGTACCTGAATTCTAATGAGGCCCGCGACTCCTCCACCGACTATATATTCTCCCTCATCACGACTCCAACAATGATTTTTCCATCGACCAGTTGGCAGACCAGGTGAGTGTCAACATCCACTCATTTACCATCATCTTCTCTAACCATTACTATTACTATAAGAAATTATTTTATCCTCTAATCCTATTTTTACCGCTAAAACATTTGTCAAGAAATCGTAAATAAAACCCGGAAATAAAAGTGAGTTTACCAAACTGCTATTAAAAATTTTTTTCAACCAAGAGATTATTAATATTCAAAGTGCATTAAGCCACAATGTCCCTCACATTTTAACGCATGAGATGCAATTTTCCCCCGTGTTCTTTGTCTTTGAATCTCATGTACAATGAAGACACACGAACGCGGATATTGAGAAGAATCGTGCTATGAAATTATTAATTCCGAGGATCGATTGGAATTCAAAGTCCGCGTTACTGGCCCTGCGATTCTCGAGGCTCTCATTCTCCCATTAATCTTTGAATTTCACTGTGAAACGACCTTGCATATTAGAGAAAAAAAAAACAAACAAGTGAGTCCCCGTTATCTACAGTTGTTTGACGACGTTAGACACTATACTCCACTCTAGATATTCGCAGTACAGATATCACTAACTGTTCTGGAAGTTTCAGGATCAATGATGATAACGGGAAAAGCCATGTTGATACTTCCACTGCTCGCGGCACTCGTCGCACTCGCTCACGGTGAGTAATCTGGTTTTATCAACGTTGATGGTGCTCATAAAATGTGAATCACCGTGATCACACTTGAGGATTTTGATTATCGGATATTCTAGGTAAAGCACAGCCTGCCAGAGTTGTTTGTTACTTTAGCAATTGGGCTGTGCATCGACCGGGAAATGGCAGTTATGGCATCGATGACGTACGAGGGGATCTCTGCACACATCTTATCTATAGCTTCATTGGAGTCGACGATAAAACTTGGCAGGTCCTTATTCTAGATAATAAGGTGGATATTGAACAGGGTGGATTTTTAAAGTTTGTCGGGCTTAAGAAGAAATTCCCGCACTTGAAGACTCAAGTGGCTGTGGGGGGTTGGGGCGAGGGCGGTAGCAAGTACAGTGCACTTGTGAGCGATGAAAATCGTCGGAAATCCTTCATCGACAGTGTCGTTTGTGAGTAATGATTTTTTTTCCAACATAAATACCTATTTTCAATATTATAAAATGAAAAAGTTTGAATTATTTAAATTTAAAGTTGAATATTATAACGAGAAATTTATCCTGAAACTATTTAATTTAATGTTTTTATCGAGAAAAAATAATATTTGTGATTTGAAACATTTTTCTTTTAGCATTCATGCATAAATATGCATTCGATGGATTTGATTTGGATTGGGAGTATCCGGGAGCTACAGATCGAGGTGGCAAGTTTGCGGATAAAAATAATTTCCTGTGGTTCGTCGAAGAACTGCGCCGAGCATTCGATAAGCAAAAGAAAGGATGGGAGATAACAATGGCAGTTCCGATGGCTAAATTCCGTCTCGACGAGGGATATCACGTGCCAGAACTTTGCGAGTGAGTCTAATACATGACATCTACAACTTTTCCTGCCTCCGTGCAATTTTGATTAATGACTTTCCTGGTTCACAGAAACCTCGATGCCATCCACGTCATGTCCTACGACCTCCGGGGTAATTGGGTCGGTTATGCTGACGTTCACAGTCCGCTCTACAAGCGTCCTCATGATGCCTACGCCTACGAAAAACTCAACGTTGTGAGTAGAAGAATTTTTTTAATCGTTTTACCGAGAGATTTAATTATTTTTTTCGTTTTCTAGAATGACGGACTTCAACTCTGGGAGGACTTTGGCTGTCCGGCCAACAAACTCGTCGTTGGAGTGCCGTTATACGGTCGGTCATACACCCTGAGCGCTAGCAACAACAACTACAACATGGGCACGTACATAAATAAGGAAGCGGGTGGTGGTACACCCGGAGAGTACACTGGCGCCGCGGGTTTTCTCGCCTACTACGAGGTATCAAAAATAAACTGAAATCTTGAATCTTCCGGCACTAAAATCCACTTTTCTAGATCTGTACTGTGGTACAAGACTCGAAGAACGGTTGGACTGTAAAATGGGACGAGCACGGAATGGTTCCCTACGCCTACAAGGGCACGCAGTGGGTCGGATACGAGAATCCCAAGAGTATAAATATCAAGATGAATTGGATCAAATCTAAGGGCTATGCCGGCGCCATGAGCTGGGCCATCGACATGGACGACTTCCACGGACTGTGTGGTCGTAAGCATCAGCTCAGTGAGATTCTTCACGACAGCATGAAAGGCTACAACGTTCCTGAACCCCCACGCAACAACAAGACCAGGGTAATTACTCGTATCACATTAGTTATTGTGTAAATTTACGACTGATTTAATATAACTATATTTTTTCAGCCCGAGTGGGCTCGACCACCAAGCACAACCCCCAGACCTGAAAACGGAAAACCCACTGGCTCAACATCACCAAACAAACCAACTTCTACATCACGTCCAGAAACCGCGAAACCCACTGCACCACCGGCGCAAAAACCCGTAGAATCAACCAGTCCTGACAGTGACCCTGCGACAAACGAAGTTCCTTGCGATGGTCAGGACTATGTCGCCGGAAAAAGTTGCAACATGGTAAGTAAAACAATTTGTCAGAGTGTAGAATGGATTATTTAAGTTTAAATTAATGTTTCAGTTTTACCGATGTGTTCATGGAATCCTTAAATCATTCTACTGCCAAGATGGGTTGGTTTACAACCCAAATGGACACTTTTGCGATTGGCCAGAACGTGTTAACCGCGACTGTTAAATATATCTGATAAGTTTGAGCTAGAAAAATACGTATTAAGTTGTCATAGAGTTTGATAACTGATAAATCCTACTCTGCTGATGGTTGATAATAAAATAAATACTTCATTTCAAGGATAATATACCCTATTTTTCTACGTGCAGGAATATGAAGTATAAAAGTGGCCATTAATATTCCAGTTGAGATAGATATAGAAGCCAATTTACCCATATTTAAAACATTCATCAAAGTTTGTAGGTGACATAGATACTAAAAATAACTCCATGAACACCTAGGAGAATTATTGTATGCGATAATACGACATTCAGGTTATAAAAATTTCACGTAGTTCATACATCGATATCGATAGGTTTGTGGGGACCAAACAGGTGCACTCAACGACGATCGTCATGAGTGCTCACAGCATAAATAATGTGGGAACCTGAGGTAATAAATGAGCTTGAGCTTTCTACGACTCACCCTTTCTGCCATCAGTATCTTTTGTCCTCTGATGAAAGCGTCACTGGATACACCACACTGGACACACCACACCACAATCACTAACACTGGAAATAAAACACAAAAATTAATATCGACGTGAAAATGTGTATGTATATTGAAACGTGTGTGTATATTGAAAAAGTTTTTGATCTACAATGTAAATAAATTAGCTTGAAAGAAACACGTATTTTCTGATAACAAAACACGGAAAAAACAGTGCAACATTGTACTACATTTAAACAAAAACGTTAATAATCGTTAAGATATGAACAAAGCGAATTTAAATAGATTGATATATCATGTTAATAAGTGAGGAAAAAAAAACGTATACCCAACGTATGACGTAATCTCCAGGATTGACAAGTGACTATGAATATTCATGCATAATTTCTCTCAAGGGCAGTAATAATAGATATATTTTAATTAATTTTGATTATTTAAATACCATAAACACCGATCCGAATGGAGCAAGCCTCAGAGCACTATATATATGGCGTCACTTGGATTTTATGAAGCTGGCATTCCCGCCGAGACTACAACCGCCGCCATCTTGTTCGATACATCGAAGCGCCAGCTGGTCGAAAAAAAAAAATAGCGATGAAAGATGGCCGCCGCAGCCAGCACCAACACCGCGCAACGTGTGTGTCATATTTAACGCGAATAATGTCCGAAAAATCTTGCCGCAAGCATTTTGGTGGTTTATACATCGTTCAGTGTGCTATGGAATGCAATTTAAATTGACGTTGGAGGGTGATAATCTCCAGGAAAATTATCTCTGGTAAGCAGCAAGCCCTTGACAGATCAGTGAACTTTCATCGAAATGGAACGAGCGCGATTGCTATTTTGCAATCGAAGGCTGCGTCCGGTATGCCGTGTGCATTGTATTGTAATCAGGCAGGTCTCATACCGGAAGTTTCAAGGTTCTTTTCTATGGTTTATTTTGCAGTTGATTCACTCGCCCAACTGGTTTTCATCCTGTTGTAACTATATCCCGCGCGTTTGTTTATTTAATTTGCCAGCGACCTCTTTACTAAACAGTTTCTTTTCCATGTGTGTTTACTGCAGAAAAATGCTGCTGTGCTGAGCCCTTTCACAATTAAGTGACAAAAATGGCGCGCAGTCAAAAGTACGGCAATGAGACTCTGGACGTCTTGAACAAAGGATGTCTGGACTTGTACGACTCAGTGGCCTGTGGCCGCATCAGCGTGCTTGTTCTTATCAGCGCCATCACTTGCTTCTTCGTCATGATGAAAATAATCAAGTACCATGCTTACAAGCACTCTCAGATGCATCACTATGTCATTTTCTACGTCTCCATCATCCAGTGTTTTGCCTGGTACGTACAGAATTTGGCTAAAAGTTTGCTACAGCCACAATAACTTTATTTTTCTTTCTGTAAACAGTGCTACAACCTCTGTATTTGGCATACGCTACCCACAACTCGACTTTACGACAAACTTTTTGAAGCTGCTGCAGTTTATTTTGATCTGCCACTTGCACTGGTCTACAGCTGCAAGGTCTCGACACCGCGATGACATTGTCCAGCATGTTGTCAACCCGGTTTTGTGTCTCTACATGCTGTACTGCACTACAGTCGTCCTCATGGGCATGGTGGACATCAGTGGGACCTGGACTGAATGCCTACGTATGTGTTTAGTAATCGTAGTGATCGAAAAAATGAAAAAAATGATTTTTCTTTGCGGTTTAGGTCCTTATTGGCTCATGCTGTCCAGTGCTGATTTCATTGCCGTGCAATTATTTGCGGTCGTAGCTCTCTATTTAACCTCGAATAGCAAACGCTCGGTCATTTCCACCCTCATGCTACCAACGATGAGTTCGCAGACGCGCGATCTGTGGCTTGTCACAGCTGTCTACGAGGTTTCCGCCGTTGTGTCGGTCGTCTTCGACGCAGTTATGTCCTTCAGTAAGCTGCGCCTGTTTAAGTATTTATGCGTTAGAGTACAGCATAATTGATTGAATGGCGTTGTACACAGTGGGCAGAGAAGTAACTGGGTGCAGCGATATTTACAACCATACACAAGTATACTACAGCATCGTGATCTTCCTCGTAGCAGTGCTCAAGTACTTTTTGCCTACGTGGACACTGCTATGTGTCTTCCAGCCTGTCAGAGTCAAGTCAAGGCCGTCGGAAGTTGCCTTAACGTCGCACTACAATCTTGTGAGTTGTTCGAAGAGTAATTGCTGTATGAATTTTGAATAAAAATTAAGTTGAAAATTTTTTTTTCAGGATGGGCCCTGCTATAATCAATATCGACGAATGTTTTTTGCTCGAAACGGTGATGTTGCTACATCTATTGCATATCCTACGATATCTTATCCGGCAGATCCTCTGCAATATGGCAGCTTTGGTGAATTTTCATATACCGACAGTTCGCCAGATATTTCACCAACAATTGCCCACTTTTGGTCGGGAAGTGATGATGAAATATACAACGGTTATGAAAAACATTTTATCAATTGCGATAGAGATAATATTGCGACGCAGCAAAGAATTTATCAAAATCGTCAAAACTTGGAGCGTAATTTGAATATGGATATGAGCGATAGTGTAGATTTAAAAACAGCTCAAACAAATTCTCGTAATTTGACGACTATAAATGAGGAAAGTGGTAATATGCTAGAAAGTCCACGTGCAGAGTAATTATTGGAAGACTATCTGAATCGATTAGAAAAAGAAAAAAAAAAGTCTAGTCGGGGAAAGTATCTGGCTTATTAGAAATTAAATACTCCAAGCAATCGCTCATTCTCTTGATACTTTCTCCCAACTGAGTCATGTCTGTGACACTGACGACATCACTCGCAAGTTAATCACCGCAGCAAAAAACATGGATTCACGCCATTTATTACAATAAGATTGTCTATTGATATAGTATAGCGCGTTGATTATGTGATATCTTATGTTGGAGAAAAACTCATTGAAGCGTACTCTTTAAATGCAAAAACGATTCATACTAAGTATCTCTTCGTGGCCGCCACCCCTTTGCGATTCATAAATTCATTAAAATCCCTGCCATAAATTGATTTTGCTCACGGAAATCGTTAGTTTAGTAGACGACTGCTCTGATTACCATCGTATATTTTTTTTTCACGATACTGATAACCGGAAATTTTATTACTAAGTGTAAATATCATGTAAATTAGTCGATAATGCGAGCAGTTGTGACGTATATTGTAAGACTGGTATTCATGGGAATTTTATTTCAATTATTTTGACTGAAAAAATCGAAATGAGTGTCTTTTTCATTGCATTTAGCAGTTATTTACGGGTGATCTTTGGATTTTTTTTTTTCGATTGAGTGTACGATTGCCGTATTTTGCAGCCAAAAGTCGTTATAGGTTCGAAATCTCACTAGAATCTCACTTCGTACGAAAGTTCATAGAGACTATGATATAAAAAAACATCCTTCCAATTGCTGTGATGATAAAATCATTAGCTATAGTGACGTTTGTGGGAGTGTTTTTTGTTTGTTGCTTCTTTACAATTTATTTTATATGATATCTGCAGAGCAGGGCACAGCAGAATCGAAATAATCGATTGATTTATTTTATTTGTTTTTTAAAATGAAAATGAAAAGTTATCCATTGAGATGGCTAGAAACATTTTCATTTTTCACGCTTAAAAAACGCAATAATTGCTTTATTATCGGATTAATTTAGTAATAATATGACTACTTTAAAGCGTATGAACAAAAAATGATGAAAATTACAATCAAATAATGTATTACTAATAATTGTTTTAAAAAATCATATAAAAGGTATCACTTTTGTTCTAAATCTATTAGATAGCACTATAAAAACGCGTTAATTCATGTCAAAGTCGTTAAAATGAAAGAAAATTTTTCAATATTTGTATAGATAATAATTTTTAAATTATTAGAAATTTATCAAAGAACAATTTATAAGAACAAAAAAAAAAAGTGCACGCGAATAAAAATGAAAAATGTGCCAAATTTTTTTAAATTCAAATTTAAATATTTCTCAAATATTAATACAATATTAATCTTACAATTAATATTAATACGAAATAAGCATTATAAGATTTAAATATTTTCCGCACATTGATGTTATTCCCCGTCGAACAATCGAATGCACGAATTTTAAATGATTTAAACAATTTAATAATTTGTAAAGAAACAATCCGTGCATGCACTTGAAAAAAAGAAGAAAATTCTTTTATCTATATTTTGAGTAAATATACATACTTATATATCATAATTATAAGTTGTATAGAATTATTGGTATAAAATTAATAAATATAATACGAATTTAGAAAAAAATCATAATCCATTAATCAGATGTGTCCTAGGACAGTTATTTTCTTGATTTGTGATTATTAATTTTAATTCGTAGAAGGAAAGAAAAAGGGAAAAATATTCAGATTTACGTATACGGCTGGAATTAGCATTATGAAACATTATTATCGCGAGTAATTTCTTTAATCTATTACGCGGGCCACAAAAATAAAAGTTATAATGATAGAGTAAGGCCATCATGAATAATAATCCCGCGATTGTACATCCATCTGAAATTATTTATGTGCAGAACGAGCCTACATGTATAATATAAAACCTCCTGAAAAAATATCGGATCTATACCCTGAAAGAGAGAGAGAGATTGAGCCCGTAAGTCTCTATTTGTTATCGATAAACTTGAAAAATAAAGCTTGAACACACGTGAAATAACATTCATTGCAATAACCAACTGAGTAAACTTGTGCGATCAAGCGACAAAATTTTTTTTTTCAACGTTATGTCACTTATAATTTTATAGGAAAGTTGATAAAGTTTATCGTATCAGTAAATCATTGCTGCGAAAACGACGCATGGTTAATGACGAAAAATAGATAATTATTGCGTTAGGGTTGATGCAATCGTCCACTGTCGTTAACCGTTTGTCAAGAGTCATATTTATGAACGAAAATATTTTCCCGAGGGAATTTGTGGCAGTAGGGAGAATAACAATAACATATGACGATATTGTTTTCAATGTGCATAATGTGTTGAAGAATTATTCAGGGCAAAATACGCTAGAGCAATGTCCTTATCGTATAATATAACTGACAGCCCCTTCTATCACAAATTTATTTAATTGTTAATTGTGGTCATCCACGAATGGCTTGTTTTTTTTTTTCTTTTCATTTGTTCATTGCGCTCCTCGTTTCTTTGCACATTTTGCGCCTTATACTCCTCATTTGTTCGTACGTCAACATGGTGATAACAAATATATTATAAGAGTAGGGGCCATCCCAAGTCGTCGCTGCTGTCTTTGTTTCTTCAACAGAATTATCACATCCTTGCCTTCTCAAGTGTTTATCTTTTTTCCCCCACTTTTTGATAATAAATAAAATATTAGACGGTTGTTCATTTAAATTCATTATTCGACGAGAAGTACGACGAAATTCGCGTGAAGTAACGTACCGTCGACATTCGCCTTTCTCCATCGCTTCTTTGCGTTACTCGATCAATTTAATAAAAAAATATATATACATATTCTTGTGAATTGGTGGATTTAAATTTAATTTTTCGATTATTTATTATTATTTTTTTTGTGCTACGGATTGTAAATTTTTTTTTTTTACCTAAAATTAACGAGGAAACAGGCATTAGCGTCGTAATTTCAAAAATAAACTTATCAAATTATGCATGCAGTGTTGCCCGCAGAAATTTAAGTGTACGATTAATCGTTGTTTTTATTTTATTAAAAATTCCTAACATTATTTAAATAAATAAAATGGTTCACTTACGTCACAAGGTATGTTGAATTTTTTACTTTGAAAAATTTTCTAATGTACTTTTAACAAAATTTAATTTATACGGCGAATTTTAAATGTTACCCGCGTCACACATGCCAGAGAAATTTCATTGTACCTCACTTCATATACAAAAATCCACGTGGGACACAATGTGTATAAAGTGTTTATATTACAACCCGAGGCCAGAAAGGTGGGTTTCCTGGCGCAGGTATTATAAGGGCCGAGGCGAAGCCGAGAAAAAATGATAAATTTCCTTGAAATCACACAATATCGTAAATTTATTCGAACAATATTCTCGAATAAAAAATTGTCGAAGATTTTTTTTTTAAATTACTTACTAAATCTTGCTACCTGACACACATTTTTTAATTGATTTTACAGTGTATTTTTTGTTACAATTGCATGAATAAGTGATGTTAAAAATGCAATCATTAAAGGTACAGTTATTGTACTTCGAATCGGGATTGTTCAGAATTGAGTTAGTGGCATTGACATGTTGACTACCCGAATTTTCAACTAATTTTTCCCTTTTTACAAGTCGTTAATTCTGCAGTTATGACGGCGGAAAATGAGGTTAAAGTCAGGTCACTTTTTTCGCTCACACGGGCAAGGTGTTCTCGGAAAATGGGTATAGCAAACAAGCTCGGAAGAACAATAGGTAATGGTAGAAGTCGGTGCATATTATTTATACGTTTTTCGGCGCATCAAAATTTTAGTAGCCAGTCCACAAAAGCCGTTGTTCCCGGGACAAAATGCGGCCAGGAAGCCTGTACTTTCGGCTAGGGGTTGGAGAAAAATTCATATTTTTACAAGTGAAAGATGTTTTTACAATGTATTATTTTTACAAAAAAAAAAAAGAAATTTTTTTAGCCGTACATTTATTAAATTGATAAATAATTTAAACAGGGAAAACGCGAGTGCAAATTTAGTAAAAATAACCTCATTCACGAGGGACATTATTATGCAATTTACCTTTTGTTATGTATAAACATTAAAATAACAATCGTTCACAAGATGGGGGTACATTTCATCTTATTATTGTCTATCCATAGCTGTGTCTAATGTTGTCTTTTAATGAATTTTTCCAGATTTTATCCCGAGGAAAATTGTTGAACCAGTTGAAAAATATTCGATTCAGCTCATCTCTGCAAATTCAGGATCAGGCATGTCCACATCCCGAGCCAGAGCGCTCCTTCAAGGTGCATTATTCACAATAATTATTTAGAACTTACGGTGGAAAGGTCAAAGTCACATGAATAATTATCTGATCTATTTATATTCAGTATGCAGACCTGTCAGTTCGGTTAGCACCGCCGCATCTACTTCAACCAAAGCCTGATGTGCGTGAATTGATATTTGGAAAGTATTTCACAGATCATATGCTAAAGGTATTTTACCACGAGGACCTAGGGGGATGGCAAACACCCGAAATAACACCTTTAGAAAATTTGGTTCTTCATCCAGCATCAAAAGCTCTTCACTATGCTGTTCAAGTAAGTTACTCCATCAACTATTCACAATTAGGTTTACACAAGTCTGCATTTATCAAAGAATAAAGAAAGATCATACATCTAAATTTGCAATTCAAAAATATGATAATGATATTCACAGCACTGAACAATCATAATTGACTACTGTCACACAGCTATATTTTAACGGAGAAAAAAAATTTTAAAAGCAAATTTTTCTATGCAGGCATTTGAAGGAATGAAGGCGTATCGTGGCGTTGATGGAAAAATCCGACTCTTCCGACCGGAATTGAACATGGAACGATTAAATCGTTCGGCATACAGGTCGGGTTTGCCCATGATCACCGGATCAGAGCTCATCCAGTGCATCAGAAGGTTAATCAGTATAGATCAGGAATGGGTTCCACATTGTGAAACTGCCAGTCTCTACATAAGACCCACGCTCATCGGTGTTGACGTAAGTATTATGTTATTACAGATTTTGCAATCATCGAACAATAAGAGAAACAAGCAAAGGTTAGCCGTATCTCGCCGATTTTTTACTCTTGTCCTTTGATATACACAATCGAGCATTGCTACCAAAATTTTCAAGCATATAAAACACTGAAAATTGCTTTTTTCATCTCAACCACAACGTACTACAATCTGGTAGATTAAAGAAGGAAAAAGACGTAATATTTGATGTCACTACATCATAAATTTACTTTAGCAAACCATCTGTGACTTTGATCTTCGATAAAATTGAATTTACACAACATTTAATCGATTACACTGATCATCAGATCATCGTCAATGTTTTTGTAATTTTCATCATGCTAAAACTGACGCAACACGGCAATACCAGAGCGACAGATTATTCTCGACGCTGCCCCGAGGTCAATTTGAGATAGCACCAGGCAGTGAATAAAAGAGTCATTTGTAAAATTGATTAATTATTACAGCCTACGCTGGGAGTTGCATCTGCACGCTCTGCGCTCTTCTACGCCATCCTCTGTCCGGTTGGATCCTACTTTCACCACCCAAGTGCGGAGGGCATCTCGTTGCTGGCAGACCCACGATACACTCGAGCATGGCCGGGTGGCTGTGGTGATAAAAAAATTGGCAGCAACTATGGTCCAACGATTCACATCCAAGAAAAAGCCATTGAGAAGGGTCTTCAGCAGGTTTTATGGCTATACGGTGAAGACATGCAGCTCACAGAGGTTGGAACCATGAATATCTTTGTTTTTCTCATCAACGATGAAGGAGGTACATTTTAAAATAAATTATATTTGCCATATTGGATAACAATTGATGATAATTGCAGAAAAAGAACTGGTAACTCCACCACTGAATGGCCTCATACTGCCTGGGATCACGAGGTCGTCGATTTTGTCGTTGGCACGCGAACTGAACCACTTCAAAGTCACAGAGAGGACAGTGACTATGGAGGAAATTTGTCGATTAACCGCGGAGAACAGGGTGAGCAATCAGTATGTTATTTACGCAATATTTTCAGACGAAAATTCAAGACAATGCGCCAAGCCCCTTAACAATCGCATTGACGTAAAAACTTCTGTTGATAACACTATCATATCGATTTCTTACCATACCCAGTGCGTCTGTGTGCCGATTAGTCTTATCAAGTGTGAACAAAGCATGAAAACAAGCGATATTTATGATTTATGATGATTTATTCTGCAGTTGTTGGAGATGTTTGGCGCTGGAACTGCCTGCGTTGTTAGTCCCATCTCCTGCATCAGCTTTGTCGATCGTCCACTGCATGTGCCAACACTGGAGCAACCGAATCCGATATACAAAATCTTCCTCAAGACGCTGCTTGACATTCAGTATGGATATATTCCGAATCACCCTTGGGCACTGGAGATTGATTAATATTTAGCTTCTGCCACGAGGTTTTTATCGCGGTGCAGAGCCTCTGTGGTGACTAGCGAATGAACATACACTCATCACTGGCATCCGATAGGCCGTGATGATAATTTTTTAATTAAGATACCATGGACTAACCCCCGAAACGGGTATAGTTGAATTATTATCAATATTTCTTATTTATATTTGTAGTTGTGTTCTTACACAAGTCAAAAAAAAAACTGCTATCAGATCAAGGAAGAAAATCTCGTAGATTTTAAGTTTTATTTTTACTTCTGTGATTTTTTTAATGACGATGCATGGAATTATGTACAGTAAAAAACAAAAATAAATCTACATTTAGTATTTTCAATTGGGAAATAGTGATAATTGAATATTTCCGTATATGTATAGTAGCGGTTTTCTCGGAAAGGTGCTTGGTGACCTCTGTTTGAAAGGGTCATAATAACAAATGAATTTGTTGATTTGTAGTAAAGAAAATTAAAAGTGAACAAACAAAGCTTGAAATAAAAATTTAATTATTTTTAAGACATAAGGAATTTTTACTCTAGAATTACTTTAGAGGAAAAGATTTTTATAAACTTTTAAATACGGTACTTTGAAATATCGTCAAACAGAGAGTGCTAATATAAAATTTATATTCAACTAAATGAATACAAATATATGTAATACTGTGTATCATCTCCGAACCACAATGTGAATTATGTTTTTAACAATAAACAAACATTTTTTAAATATCTTTATTTGTGTTTTGAATTTTTCTACGCATGCGCTCGTTATTTTCTGATTACCGTGAAATTTGAAAAATAAAAAAAAAACTACCGTCCCTCGGGGTTAGATCCCGCGAACTCTCGCCATGTCCGCGGGCACTCAATCCATCAGCCCATTTTTCAGTCTTCTAGGAAATGAAATATTACTTATGTATAAAGAACACATTCTATTTATTTGGAAGAATAAATTTTTTTTTACAATTTTAGTGCAGTAAAATTGTTTATTTATTTTTTTTTTTTATATAAATTCAGGAAAAAGTATTTTATTTTTCTATTGTGTCTCAGTCTTCTGAGAACTGCTGACTGCTCAAGTAAGCACTCTCGAGCGTCCCCGAGCACGTTTGGCACCGTCGAGTGTGACGGAGTCAAGAATGCGTGCATGAAAATACATCCGATATGGCAGTGTCCATGCATCGTTCTCATCTATAAGAATTTTAAATAACCCAATCGATTAAAAAAATTAAGAATATCAGTGGATACTGGTTATAATCGAGTGACATTATAAAAACGACGAGAAACGAGTTGCTATCATGAAGGACAGTGATTATTTAGCGCAATCCCCATGCACATCAACTGCATCATCCATCATAGATCTGAAGATTGATCCTTCCAGAAGTAAATTTCCGTTTTGCATCGTTTGGACTCCAATTCCACTCATGACGTATGTCAGAAGACATGTCAATCTAACTTTAAGGTTGTCAGCTAATGTCAATTTATGCAATTTTTACAGGTATTTGCTACCATTCATTGGACACATGGGAATAGCTATGTCCACCGGGGTGATTAGAGATTTTGCTGGGCCTTATCACGTCTCTGAAGACAATATGGCATTTGGTAAACCTACTAAATATTGGCAATTGGAGCACTCAAAGGCTCGAGGTGGCATTGCCGGATGGGATGCAGGGGTGTCTGAAGCTAGTGAAATTTACAAAGGGAGAATGGTATGTTGTTTTTCCTCAATTAAAATGATTCTTTAAACATTTGTTCAATTTTTCAATGACTTTAGCACAATATATGCTGTGACAATTGCCACTCACATGTGGCAACTGCATTAAATTTTATGCATTATGACAATTGCTGCAATTGGAATATGGTAAAATTGGCATTTTTCATGATAATATGGGGGAAATATGTTAGGCAAGTATCTTAGTAATCTTTGTAGATTATAAGACAATATTTGTGTGTTTTATTAAAATATTTGTTTTCAGTTTTTGGGGATTTGTCAAGACGTGGTTGCCATTTGTCATAATTGTCATCATAGTTTCCTCTTTCATAGGATCAATGCATGGTTAAAATAATTATCCTTGTGACCTACTCGACTAGATACTAATGGGATTGTAATCTATCGATTTTACGAAATAATAATTTGTACATATTGATTATTTAATATGATTCATGTTTCTCTGAGGTATTTGAATTATTGCAAATTATGCACTGAGGTAATATTAAAATTTTCAATTCTCTGTGATTAAAGAATACTCATTTTTTTATTTTTTTTTTAGCATACAATATACTATAATTGAGACATTTACAACTGCCAGCAAGCCTGAATTACTTAATTTATTGTGCATTTTCTTAGAAGTTTTAATTATTTAATGCAAAGAAAAAATTATATGCACTGTGTAAAAATGTATAATCAAATCGTGCGTTATATATTACAGTTGTATGATACAAAAAATTATTTCCACACAATACACACAGAGACTTACGATTTTTACATATGGCAAAAAATATATAAAGTTTTTATGAAAGGATATTCGATTGATAAACCTTTAAAAATTATAAGCAAGTTACATTGTCTGTTTGTTCGATATTTTAAGCATAAAATTGCATTCTAATTATTTATGGAAAGAATATTTTTAAATCTGTTGTATATCCCTTGAATAAATTAAAGTAATTAATATAACGGCAATAGTTAAAACTCAAAGACTGAAAAATCGACTAAATGATTTTATATCCAAATATGCTATTAAATAAAAATATATCCATGGTTTCATTTCTCAGATTGGCCAGATTCAATAATAAAATTTCATTCAAAAATTACGTAACTGGCTATCCCCGAATATTATGCAAAAATTACATTTAACGGTTTTTTAAATCCACACTTTTTAATCTAAAAATATAGGTGGATGTTTTGTTGATATATAGATTGTATAGTAAAATTTATTCAGACGACGCTTCCATTTCAGCAATCACACTTTTTTCCAGCGCAAAGTCATAATCATAGTCCTCACTCTTGTTTCTCAACAGAAAGGCCTGAATTTCATCTATTTGGAGTCGTTCAATCTCGACATTATTCTCAAACCTTTTGTCTAATTGAAATGGAACTCCGCTCAAATAAGATTGCATTTCATTCGAGACATTGTGTGTCGGTGTAATATTTCCAGGCATGTACGGAAGTGGTCCTGCTCCTCCTCCAAGAAACGGATACAATCCTCCAGATTCCGATGGAGGAACACCATTGGGAGATACAACTGGTGCAAATGGGTTTGTTTGCTTTTCAACAATAATATAATCGTCACTTTGATTTGACGAAGATGCCTCCTCGCTTGAATCTTTTGATTCTTTGGTCTTCTTTTTCCCAAATAACCAAGACATTCTCTGTTAAAAAAGTTACTTTTTTAATAGAAATATTTCCTGTATAAATATAGGCACTACGTCATGCAATGATGGTTATCAATAATGATGCAACTACAAAGATTCTTGATGGTACAAAAATTAAATAAAAAACTTCTACAGACTATCTTATCCTGAGACTCTGGATTAAAGAAAAGATTCTACAAGTTATTAACAAAATAAAGTATAATTTTTCAACGTGAATGATGACGTTATATGTATTGAATTCATAAAGTACTCACATGCACAAATAAATAACCAGATTTAGAGAACAGTAATTGACTTAATTTCAATCACACTGTAACACTGACCATGCTGATATACTCTAATAAAAACTGCTACGGTGGTAATGCTTTCGTGAGAACGTTACAATCAGACTGACAAGTGCACATACACTGCTTATAAAAAAAAAAAAACAAAGTGCAGCTGACAACAAAAAGGTTAGAATGACGTTTATGACTCACACGATAGCTCCAAGCCACAAATTTCCACGATTTAATAAAATGACTCTCAATTTTAAAATTAAAAAATTTTATCTAGACTTGAGAAATTTATTGATTTTTTTTTACAGATTATTTAAATTGATTGATACAATTAAATAAATTTTAATTATGAAATTCAAAAAGTGGCAGGAAAATTTATTTCTAGAATGTTAGCGGCTTATTAATTATTTTTTTCTATTAACAAATAATAAAAATATTAAATTAATTAAAACTGTGCAAAATTTTGATATTTAAAAAGGAAAATTTTTTGTGTCTTGAAAAAAATGGATAAAAAAGAAGATTCAAATGCAAGTGAAAATGGCGCGCTATTGCGCGGGTCCAGTGCGCAGTCGACCATTTTGTATTGTCTCAGTACATTCGGAGTCTCTCTCTCTGCATCGTGTGGATATTTGATCGGAATTTTTCGTCGTGGTGAGTTGACGTGTGTGTTTTCTTAACATAAAAAGTGTTATACAAGCGTGTTAATAAGTGATGTAAAATAAAAACGCATGCGTGTACCTGAAGCGTGCGTAGAAAGCGACAGTGTCCAACAAAAATCCTCTTCTAGGTTCATGAGTCACGCGAAAGGTAGCAGTGTTGTTGTATTGTTTTTGTGCCAAAGTACATACATGCTTGGCGTCCGGGTTTTCGTGCCGATTAAAAGTCTATTGCGTTATTTAAAGTTTGTGATTCGCGACCTTAATACTCGACCAAGTGCTCGGGCTCAAGGAAAATCGGTGGGTCGTAGAAACAGCTGAAAAATCCACAAGTGCTTGGCTTTCGCGCCATTTCAGCTGTCGAATGGTCGTCAGTGAGCTAAGGTATGTGTTAAATATTACTAAATTATCCAAGTCTAATGATAGTAGCCTTTGGAAATTTTCCCGAGCTGTACTACGCGTGAATTAGGAGTTGTCGCTTATCTAAGTGACATGATTGTGCGTGTGTTTGACATTATTGACCCTAAAGTTCAGCCTAGCTGAACAACATACATATCCATGTTCACGAATTCTAAACATTGTCGTCATCACACTCTGCATGTTTCTAAAAAAACGCTGGAAATCCCATTATTAATATCTCTCCAAATGTTTGGATTATTCGGGATCACTTGAGGTAAATATTGGCCAAAAAATAGATCCAGAAGGGGACAGGAATATTCACTCTAGTCTCATAGAGCATTGAAATCAGCTGCAAACACACCTGTTGGGTAAAATGATGCTACAGCTCACGATAAATTGTGACGAATGTTTTCGTTGAATCCCTATTGATGATCAGAGGGGAAAAAATGCTGTTATTAACGTGTATCACTATATTTACTGATTTTTTTCCCTTGAAAAATATCCACCAGACAGGTCTTGAGTGAGATATCTTGAAGTTTTTTATCTGAACCACGAAACAAAAAAAAAACGTGGATAAATTTAATTATTATTTCCTGGGAATAATTGTGATGCTGTATTTATTGGGTTTGGGTGTAAATAGACTGAGAAATTCCCGATGATCCCGTGGTATATTCTAAGGCAAACCCCCAAGAGCACAAATCTATTTTAGCGAGGTTATCTCGCATTTTACAACTGGGTCATGCTCTCTTTTATTATTTTTCATTTTTATTTCCAATTATATTTGTACAAACACGTCATCTCTCAACTCCAGTCGTGTGTCGACGTAAAAATTGTACTTACTTACTAGGGTGATGCAAAAAAACCGACTATTTTAGTTGGATATCTATTTTAGTTTTTCGGGTCTCGTACAAAAAAAAAAAAACAAATTCATCATGTTTTAGGAGCCCTCTAAAAAATGAGCTTGATACAAGTGTTTTTAAAGGTCACTCACGAGTTTTGAAATCTGTAAAAATGTTCAAAATGCAATTTGTAATTGATTTTTCTCCTTTTAACTCACATTCTTTAGTGACTATCAACATCAAAACCTTGTTTTACTTACTTTAAATTACAAACTCATGCCAGTAGTTATATATATTTCACAATACAGTTTTTTTTTTAAATAATCATTCGATTCTAATATAGTTAGCAGTATATCAATGTCTGTTTCAAATCAACGTGTCTGTCCAACACTATAAATATGTCCAGTTGACAAGTGTGGACTTCCTACTTTTGGCCGATGCCAAGTGAAAACCCGGTGCATCATCGGAAACATCCAACATGTGTTCCTTTATTTCACAATCTAAAATCTCTCCTCCTGTCAAGCTCATTTTTCATTATTATCTCTTAAATTACGTTTTCGTTAATTCATAAATCCTTCTACTAAACACATTCATCATTAAATTTTATGCATTACTAAAATCAAAATAACATCAATTACGTATTTAATTATACTATAGTCATTAAATGTTAAAAATATTGCGCTTTTCAATGCCTTAAAAATTTTACTAATTGATCAAAGACATAATTTGCAACTGGTGTACAAATTTTTATCGATTTCTGATAAATTGACCTTTATGCCGATACAAAATAAATTTATCTATATGTTAAAAAAAAAATTATTTATATTTTTGCAGCGTGGTGGACGCATGTGACGATAAAGGAAGTTCACGGTGTGTTGGGGTGGCGGGGCGGGGGGCAGGTGGTGCAAGGTTGGTGTTTGACAGGAAACGGTGGGATCATGTCCAGCGAGCAGCCATCAAGAGAAGACACCACTCCAGTAAAAGGTAGGATTATTGTTATATTTATAATTAAAGTCATTATCTCGAGGTATAAAAATTATTATCAAGTGTGAACAAGTTAGTGATAGAGTATATAAAGCATACAGCTACGTTTGTTTTTATTATTTATGTAGGCAGATATTTTAAAAGTGTTCCACAATGCGAGACATTTATTGTGATCGTAAATTGCGCAGTTTGCAGTCACTTTTACAAAGTCTAAAAATTTTTTCTCACTTGTCTCACGCTCACACGAGTCCAGAAATAACTTTGCGCACGGGGGGTGGTAGCTCTTCTTGCTGATGCATTTGCACTTTGCACCCCGCATAGCCGCCGCGTCCCTCATCATCTCATCTTTTACTGCTATATTCCGCACATTTTGTTTATTAATAGATCATACACTTTGGTGTGCGACCCACACAACGTGTGGGTCGCAACTTATTTTCAGTGTCATTTATTTTTGATTGATTGACTTTTTATCGGACGGCCAAGCTAAAAGCCCGTGATTGGCGATAAAGATTGCCATGTTGACAAAATGAAAAAAATTTTTTTCTATTCGTTGAATTATAAGGATGCAAGCTAGACAAATTTTACTAAGGATCTATTTTGTAGCTGATAAAATTCTCTGCAAAGAAGATTGCAGCCTCGCCTCACCTGTACTAGGTGCCTTAGTGTCTGGAGAACAATAGGAAAATAGAGCCTCATTTGAAAAAACGACGTCTGAGGGTGTAAAAAAATTTATTTACTGCCACACTCGGTGGAACGTCCACCTAACACGTAGAATAAAATTCATGTGGTTAAATAATTCAAATAATTAATTCAAATAATTATTCGCGGAGTCCTGAAGCCATGCACAGAATGCTAACTGACTACACTAGCTACAAAATCTACTCCGAGACAATTAGATTTCATTGTTCTCATCACTTCCAAGCGAGAAAGTATATGCAACTGTGGGAACGTGCGGCGACAGTAGTTTATTTTCATCTTATTATTTTACTTTTTCCGCCAGAGAAAAAAAGATTTCTTTAAATAACATTGAACTAGCGTCAAGATGTGAAATGCAGCGTGAAACGATAAGCTCTGATGCAAAAACACTGAATAATGCAGTCGGGCATATATATAATGGCACTGGCTGAAGGAGGATACGCGTGCAGAACGACAGGGCGGAAAGGAGAGAGTGAGTGAACGCTATGTCGATTTCACTGACTATATTTAACTGACGCCATGTGTCTGTTACATATTTTCTAGTAGAATATGTATATATGACTTTATAACTCGCTGTGTCATAAATTGGTGTAAGCATCAAGGACACATATATATTTATAACCTCTTTGCAATCAGAATTTTCTCATTCAAACCAAACACATGTCTATCAGTACTGCGCTCTCTCTCTGATGTGTACTCCCACTGCTACAGATTTTTCGCGTTAATACCACCCACGAATCATCAAATAAATCGTCAAACAACTTTGATAAACTTGTGCCGCAATAGTTTGTTGAAATATCGGTGTAGAATAAAGTCAAGTTCACTCGTGAGCTGTTAATCGTGAGCAATCTGGTTTTTTTTTTTTTTTTTAAATAAAGGCATATACTCTGGTTATGATTAATGAAGAATATTCAGTAGCACGAGTTTAGTGAATTATGCAAATTATGGGTGTATGTGACTGCAAGTTATTACTATTTTTTCTAATACAATGAATACTTACTCTGATATTACGCAGCTAACATGTTGAATATCATGCTGTGACTCTTGTCATTATCTTGTCACTGACTGTAATGACCAGTTTCGGATCTTAGGAAAGTTGAAACACCTGTAATAATTTATATACACAAAGTAAATTGCTGAGTTCTGTCAGATTAGTTAATAATAGACGTGAAAAATGGCGTAAATTGCGATTTCTAATGAATTAAATGAATCACATTGAGTATTGACTGTTTTTTTCTTTAGTTGAATAGTATGAATGAAACTATTGGGCAATAGGTTAGGTTCATTTTTTATCAAATGATCCGACAGACAACAGTGATTGCTTGGTTGTTGTATATATGCCTACAAGAGCGTTGGTGAAATTAGAAGAAACTTGCTGGCATGTCTCCACATGAATGGAGATGCTTTCTGCCAAGTTTGGGTGCGTCAAAGGGTGTAAAATGTGCGTGTTCTAGTGGTCGTATAAGTTTTAATGATTACACAACAAGTCATTAGTTTTCTCGCACTCAATTACCAGAAGGAAACAGTATTTTTCCTTACGCGACAACAGAAAGAGGAAACGGAAATTGTGGATGCTCGTGTGATGACGTATTGTTGCTTGAACACACGACAAAATTAGGAAACACGTTGGCGTAGCTCCACATGAATGAAGTCGATCTTTGCTGCCAGAACTCGCCGACAAAGCAGAGTGGGAGGTAAACAGAGCGATCAAGAGAAGATGAGATGAGGTGACACAGGATTTAATCTATATGACATCAAGCTGATGCAATACCTCTAGTGCAATATTAGGTGGAGGAGGACCTCCCACGAGTCGGCATGTTGCCGACTGAAATATATTGTTTCTTCACGCGGGAAGGGCGAGACTTGGACTATAATTAATCGAAAATATCGTGCCAAGCTTTGAAAATAAACTGTTTCTAAGACTTCACTATACCTTCTTGTGTGCGTGCGTGATGCTCTCTCACGCTGCTTTGTCTTTATACTCTTACTAGCTTCAGTATAATTAATTACACTGCTCGCCAATGCGTAGGTGTTTGTGCATCCAGTCAAACTTTCCTTGTTTTCATCAGCTACAGCCATCTGTCGTGCAACTTGGTGCAGATTGAGAGAGTCACTGAAACATAACGATTGTTATGTGTGACACTGTCATTGCATTTATTTCAACACGATTGAATTTTTTGTTTGTTGCACACCTCTTATTCAAAGCAATAGACTCGCGTAGTCTGCATTTTTGCTAATATTTCTAAATAAAACGCCACGGTACTTTTTTTCTATTCACGACACTTAAATCTTCATTTAAACAAAAATTTTATATTTCTTCCTTCTTTTTTATTTAGATATAATCAATGATTTATTTTTATTTTTTACGATCGCCCGAAATTTTTTTTTTTACGTAGATTCAATTTCAGCAGCAATTTTTTATAAAAATTAAAATTGATCACAATCTGTTTATTTATCACCAAGGCCGTTTGGTATTTTAAAACTTGGTGTATTTTCTGAATTATGAACGAAAACTACCGCGATAGACAGTACCGGTATATAATTGCAAATTTTTTTTTTTGAGTATTTATTTAATTTGAGTTGTTATATTTTAAAAGTAACTTATAAATTTTTTATAATAATATCTAAAATGAGTGTGCACCATAGTTTCACCATGTGTTTTAATGTGCGTTTAGATTTTATTGAGATTTAGTTGGATATTACGGCTTTGTGATTTGTCGCGGTTGTAAAGGTATGATAGTTGAAACATAAGGTCAATCTGCGCCAAAATTTTCACAATTTAACGGTCGCATCCGGGTACTTCTATTCAGCAGGCAATTTGCCATCACGACGATTGATCTTCACGCGTGGACAGTGGAAAATAATATCATTATTGTGTAGTATTTGGTTAATTGCTAAAGTCAATAGTCTAGACTAGAGAATTTGAGTGTTGAATATGTTGATTCAATTTGCCAGATGTTTTGAGTTAAAAATGACTAACATGAGGTGTCATGTTTGATAAAATTAAAGATTTTAAATGTAATAATACACAAGTTTATACTGCATGAAATACCAAATGTCTGTGTGTAAGTATTATACGTATATTTTGAAATATTTCAATAACGTTTTCTCTCGTATTCTTGTCGTATGTTTGTGTATCATCATGCCGAAGTATTTGGAGCATCTTGTCCTTGGGGAAGTTTCACACTTCCGCTTGTCTTTGATCATTGAGGGGAAAAATTTCGTTTGTTTATTACCTTTTTAAAAATGATCTGTCTGATTTAAAGTTAACTGAAGCGATGTAGTGTATTTCGTTTAGAGAAGATGGCGAGTTAAAGGAGGAAGTTGCGCATCTACGGAAACATATATTTGGGATTGTGTATAATTTACTTGTGCTGACAACAAACATTCCTCGCTCGGAATAAATCGCCGACTTGGTAGCCACGAAAATAGAATTGCTTCTAACCCAACCAACTACTGCAGTCATCCTAAAGTTAACGACTCGAATAAGCAAAGTCGTTAATGTTTGTTATATACTATGCTTTGAGAATAAATATCAAGGACACGTTACAAAATTGGATTATCGATGAAAGAGACATCTGCTATTGATTATATGCTTGCTTGTTCTTTTTTTTTTTTTGGTGTGTCTCGCGAATTATTGCGTAATTACAGCATAATATCTAGATCAGGTTGATGGTTATAATCGGCTTTAAAGTCCACTTTTCAACGAGTCAATGAATTTTTTGCATATATAGAAAACACTCAGTTATACAAGTCGTATACATATGATACGACAAGTTCCCTGTCTGTTTTACTGCCACGAGAGTGAAATATGTCCTGGCGGTTCACTGACAGACATCTTAGAATTTTTCCAAATTGCTTGCAGATGAGTTGTCTTAATTAATTGCTTAACGAGGCTCAATTGCTTTATAATTACAAGTTTTAAATATAATTTCTACATACTTGGAGGAAAAAAAAGAATTTTTTTTTTTTACTTCCGTTAAAAACTTTACCTTTCAAGGCGTTGTATTCAGTTGCAAGGTAAAAAAACGGTTTTTTTGATTAATTCTTTCAAAAAAGGTGTATTTTATTTCAAAAACAAAGATTTTCGTTAGAAGATTTCTTCGAAAAATTGTTTAAAAAAAATAGAAATAGTTATCAAAAATTTTATTCCTTAGAATAATATCTGGAAAGGTTGTGTTAAAATTTTTGATCGATTGGATCGGCAAATACATGTACATTTCGAAAATTTAAAAAACCTTGTTTTTTTTAAATATTTCAACTAGATACAAACACTTATAAATTTTTTTCCATCAGGCTTACAAATAAAAAAAAAATTGTTCATTAATTCAGATGGCTGTTAGTCACCCTATATCAATGATTAACAAAGTGAAATCTCGTTCACGTCTTGTAGGACTGACAATAGTACTATTTTCTAGTAGCATGATTATTGAGAAATTCTGTGTTGACAGTAGACTATCCATTAGCTTCACTAGTCTCGCTATATCTAACTTTTAAAAAATCGTCAAAGTGCTGGTAGAATTTCCGCTGACTATAAAGCTCAAGGGATTATATGTGCAACCGATGCCACTGAGGGACCTCAGCGCGATCGCGTTCAGTTGCTCTTGGACGCGGGGGACATTAACGAGGTCCCTAAAGTCGAAGAAAACGACGACAGGATACGAACGCTTTTGTTCATCTACTGGCAACGCGTCTGTTGCTGCTACTATTATGCAAACCACGACTCACTTTGTTTAGGGGATACTTTACAGCCTTCGATTCCCCTTCCCATGTCTTGGCAGAGTCCATGACGAACTAAAGCACCAGCAGCATATTATCGAAATTCACTTTAAACGGATTTAATTTATGTGGCGTGCAGTTTGTTTAAAACCTTTTACTGATGTTAAGAAAATCCTAGCAAATCGGTTTAATAGAAGCCAATTTAACGTTTCAGGTAATTGCCAATCGATCAATCGATTTAAAACGGTTTTAGATTAAACTTATTTTCTTTATTCATCTATTTTTACAAGTTGTTGTAAATTCAGTTGATGCCAGTTTTGTTAATCATGGTAAATATAGTTCATTGATGTGTGTCGTAGTAGTCAAATTCACGTGCTGTCATGTTTTTATCATTATTACTTGTCCATTTTTCTCATGGGATTGTTTTTTATTATGTATAATATGTATACACATTACGTTGAATTAGGATTGCACAACAAGTATTGCGCAACTCGTTCAGAATAAGCCGACGAGGGTAAGTATATATTCGTGATGCTATAAATAGAAAAGCTTGGTTATGCAGGCTCCCATATATATTTCTTCACAATCTGTATTACCCGCGTTGACTTGTGCATCGGTGAACATTTAGTATTACCCTCCAGTCTCTCTGAAATCCATCGTAATGTACTTATAGACGAAGCCAATCGTAGCAACTTTGATGCTTTGTGCAGAGCTCGAAGTTTTGTCATTTTTTTATGTCGTAAAAAAGTCATCTGTGATCAATTCTAAAAACTTGAGATTTTGTCGTGATATTTTCATAGATTAAAAATTTTTTTAACTCTAAATTTTAATTTTTCTAGGGGTACTTTATATTGTAAAAGATTAATCAGATTGATAAATATTCTAAGGATTGACTTAATAAATTTTAAATGCTTTATTTCTCGATTATTCAACCTTTATGAGATTAAATATTTTACAGGAAATCCTCTCCTGAGTCTTGAAAAAAGGTTATTAAAAATTTTTTCACAAGACTGCAGTGAATTTTAAGGTTGAAATGTTCATTATGACAAATTAACTCTCATGTCTGTTGAGATAAAGGGCTTGACATATATGTTTTAAAAATAGATTCAAAAAGGTCTGAATAAATCTATATCTTATAAAATTATTTGACCCCGTATGAGAACATTTTACTTATATTTTTCGGGGGGATTTTTTTTTTTTCATGTATAAAAAAAATTTTTTTTTATCTAGAGAATGAAAGTTAAATTTAGTTTAGTGTTTGCTAGACTTTCAAAGCTCATTACTCACAAAAGCCAACTTGAGAGATATTCTACGAGGCGAATAATTAGTCGTGATAAATGTAGTAGCTTTGCTGGAGAAGTTTAACAAATTTCTGTATATATCCCCTTAGCGACGTCATTCAGAGTCTAGTTCTGGTAACAATTAGATTTTAACTAACCAACCATTCTTGTGCTACCCACTTTGAAATGCTACGCCATCCACCAGGTGTCTCACTTGAACATGACATAAGTTTCACGCTATAAAGAATTGTTATGGTTTCTATGCTGACATTAATAAAGTGTTTTGACGCTATTTAATTGATTCTCAATAGAGAAGTTGAAGGATATATATATATATGTATATAAGAAAAGACTTGATAAATCCTTGTCGTCATTGTTAATTGAGCGAGTAAAACCTTCGCCAACCGACATTATATGTACTTGGAACTTTGCCAACTTCTTAAACAGGTGTTAGCTTCATTTGGATTTGTATTTTTTATCACTGAATATTCATCAAATGTCTTTTTCACTTTTTTTCCTTCATAAAAATACAATGTATTCTTTTTAAAAAATATTCTTCTGATGAAAATTATTTTATTTTTGAGCTTTAAATATTAATTCACAATTATAAATATGGTATAAAAATTAAATTTTATTTTTGTAAAAATAATTTTATAGAAGAAAAAAAAACAATTCGTTGAAGGACACAGAGTATAAATTATTTTAATTTTACACACACGATATTTTGCACTTAGATTATTGCCTGTTGTGTGTGTTTCGTGCAGAAAATGGCGATAATAATTTTCCTTTATAGTTCAACTTGCTCAGGAAAAAAAGAAAAAAAACTTCAACTGTAGAATTAAATACTTGATGCAATTTCCTTGAGCCTTATAAAAATATTTTCCATATTTTAACGTTGTTTGCAGGATATATTTAATGTATTATAACATAATAATCCAATCCTGTTTCCGGTGCAGTGGGTTAAATTGCAACACAAATTCACACAGCAACCTGTGGACAGAGTATTATAACGACCCTAGGGCACGTAACTCGCTCGCACGTGTTGGATGCGTGTGCATTAACGATTGCGACGTCACTGAATCATTTAATACACGAATATATCGACATGTGTTTGTATCGACAGAGGACATTGTAACTTGAGTTAGGGCCAGGGATAAAAAAACGATTATAGTTAAGACGATCAGAGAGGAGAAGAAAAACAGAAAATTCGATAGGAAATTCTATGCTCTAGGATGGTGAGACACTTTCATTGCCCAATAGCTGTCTATGTGGAGTGGCATTCGGGGTTCCCAATCGATAGCATGGCCTTCAACTCGATCAGAGGGATGAGAAGTGTAGCACGTGGCAAATTCGAGTTTTCTCCTGGGATATCTCGTCTTTTTTTTATTATTAATATATTTTTAGACAGAAATTTACTGCTCTCAACCGATGTATGTGTTGAATGAGAGATTCTATTTATTTACTTAATTAATTATTAACAATTTTTAGGGGTTAAATATTTGATGGAAAGAAAGTGCGATTTTAAAAATGGATTAGTTGTGAAAAAATCCTGTTTTTATTGTGTTTATAGTGGGTATTATAGGTGAATATGGAGTGGTATAACAGAAAATGATGGTAATCTCTTTTGATATACTTAAAAAGTTTTTTTTTTTTCTATGTATATCTAGAGATTTAGTGCAATCGATATAACGCCTGCGAGCTAGGTCGTCGCTTTTACTTCCTGGGTTATAATATATAAAATTTTTTTTTTTTTCTGTACGAATTCTGGATTTCCGATGAAGTAAGCCAATTCGATTAACTTGGATTTTTTTTTTTAATTAAAAAAATAACAGAAAAATTTTATTTTCCTTAGAATTAGTGATTGCAATTATTTTTTGGTCTCCAGGGGCCTTTTATCGAATGACGCCCACCTGTACTGGGTGTCTTACTGTCTGGAGAACCTAGGAAAATAGGGCGTCACTTGAGAAATTACCATTCACTCGAATTACCGTGAATGGTTGAAACTCCAAGATATCCAACCCCGAACAAAGATTTGAGACTTTCTTATATCATATATATATATATATATATATATAGGTAACATCGTCCTGTTTCATCGTCGTAAGGGTCTTGTGACTTTGTATGTAATAATTGTCGATTATCGTACAAAGTATTTATGGTCATATTGTTGGGTGGATTAGAGAGACGTAATTAATTATTTAATTGTGTGTCACATGCAAAATGATTATTATCTTTTATAATATTTTTCTCAACATCCTTTTTCTTTATCTAATATGTTATATAGTATATATAAAATGCCAGCGCAAAATCACGAGAGGGACACTGGTAAACCCCCGTTAAACCTAGGCCAGATTAAATGATAGACTTTTTGATCTGAAAAGGTCAAGGTCTTGATGGATTAGTGCACGCACGCGCGCACACACGCGACTGCCAACCCTCCTATATAATAATAATATAAACTTTGAAATCTATTGTAATATATTCCTGTCGTTGTTCCTTCACCTGACATATCAGTTTATAAATATTTTCAGAGGTTATTCATCGTTCAACTTATTTGACATATAAATAGACTAAAGTACAGTCATATTTTTGCATGGTTAAAAAATAATATTCAATTTTAATTGAAAAATAAATTGAATGAAAATTATATAAATGTGAAATTGTATAATAGCGATTTCTTCGTAGCGAAAATAATATCGATCGTCGAATTAGACGAATAAAATATCACATTGGAAGGCGTCAACCGTCAATTTTCCCAATTACTACTTCACTGCCATTTGAAGTCATTATTTATAGAGTTTCCCGCGCGCTGGTTAACCATATTTCACGTAGGGTTTATATATTGAAAGCGTCAATGTACATATAAAATGAAGAGCAAAAGTAGGAGGTGGGAGTTGTTGGCGGTGCTGCGAGAGCATAATTAAGTTACGACACACTATTATGTGCTATTAATAGACAAGTGAAGATCCACCGTCGCGCCGCGCCGACTGCTCACAGCGCTCAGGCGACACTCTATAGTCATTACATCGTCAATATATATACTCATGAACGCATTTTATCACCAACAATCCATAAATTATTCATATTTAGCTATTTATTCAACACTTTACATCCTAAATTTTACTTTTTTTGTTTTAAATCCTTAAAAACGCTCTTTTAAATTGGGTACAACACACATTTATTACTAGATATTCTCTGTCACGTTGTGGTTGTTAATCTTGGATGCAAATCGTACATAATGCATTCGGGAGATGAGATGAACGCTAGTCGACTGTCAAGGCGTATTCTATGAAAATCGATTGAGCTGTGTGTGGAATGTCATCCGGGAATATTCTCAGTCCCATATGTTTCTGATAAATTTGCTTGCCCAATTATTTTTTTTGAACATTAAAACATTTTTCAAATGTTTTATTGAGAGTAAAAAAAAATTAAACGTTTTTTTTTTAAAGATTAATCCTTAAAAAAAATTTTTTGCATGAGATTTTTTTTTCTCTAAATCGAGTCACTGTGATATTGTTTTTATTTCTGGTTTATAATGTGTATATAACATCAGGATGATGTAATATTGGTCTGTAAATATTTTTTTGTTGATTCATGGAATTTTTGTCGGCAGGTCAAAGAAATTTTCGGTGTTTTGGAAAGTTGAGCACGTGGAAATGTATATACTTTGATAGGATGAGTCTTGTAATGTCTATACTCTGCTAAAGACATATTCCATTTGCATGTAGATATATATAAGCTGACACATGGGCGCGTTAATACAGCTATATGGCAATCATTGCATTCCACGGATTCCTCAGAAACTTAAATACTCGCGTTCACACGTGTGTCTGTGTGTTCCCCGCGATATCGTCGTTTGTGTATCTTTTTTGTCTGTGTTTGTGTGTGTGAGGATACCATTAGTGATAGGAATATGTGAACGCCACACACAAAATAGTATGCCTGCGACTATTTTCAGCGGCCTCATTTATTTTCGTTACCGTGTGCGTTATTCTGTTTCTCAAGAATTCACCAATTGGCCAGTTTTGTTGCTTCGAATAGCGAAAGACTTTGCTTTCTTGACAAACCATTTAATTTTGGTTCATCACTAAGTACTATACCATTCCAAGTATATATATTTAACGCTCAATTATACACGTAAATTTATAGTTTTAGTATAAACACTAAATTTAATTGGATTTACGTGATTAACTATAAGTATATTAAATCTTTCAATCCTTAAAGTTAGTATATATGAAGTACTTACTACTATAAAAACTATTTTCAAGCCAAAATGGAATTAATTCGATATTTTATTTGATATTATAAATGACATATTATTTAAACTTGATCAAAGTTTTTTTTTCTCCTTCATACGAATTTTTTTCTGGGCGAATACGTTAAGATCAAGAGTGTGGAACTGTTCCACGCGGGGTTTTCAAGATAAGCAGTTCCACATCCGGCAGGAAGCCCGAAAAATTTGTAAAAAACAATTGTGAAAAATACATATAAAATTTTTCTACACTCATATATGACCATTTCCAGAGTGATGAACAAATTTTCAAGGTTTTTAAGACAAATTTCCATCCCGTACAACAGTTCTTCATCCGGTCGAACGTCCCAAGAGTTTAGGAGAAATTCCTGAAAAGTATAACAATATCTGATTATGTTCATTTTTCGTCGTTTTCTTTTGAATTTTTTTGTGAAAAAAAATGTATAGCAACGTAAAACATACATAGAGACGTAAAGGCATTAAGAAAAAAAGAGAGAGAGCACGTTGAGAGAGGAGAGATCCATATAACTTAATTCTATTCGAGTCCTGACTCTGGTAGTTTGCCAATTCTATTTTCTCAAGCGAAGGCGGGTACACATTGTGCCGTGCTAATTTTGTTATGTAGTAGTATGTTATACTACTTCCATAGTACGACCTTTCCTATTTTATCAAGGTACTATATTTATTTATTCCCTTTGAGTGGTTGGAAACTCAAATTCTAAATAGACTTATACAAAATTTTACCTATATAAACTCGTCATTTCTTATAATGAAATAAGATAAATGGATTATTCAAGTTATTTAAATTTCACCAAATAAAATGTCAAATTAATTTTCAAACAGATTCATCCAATATTTTTTCAAATATAAATTCAGATGATAGAATTTTCTTATATGGTGTAAAAAAAAAAAAACATTGGTTGTGAAACTTGCAATTACTAATTGAAAGTAGAACTCTGGCACAGTTAGATATTAGAAGCATATCTTCTAAAGAATATGCCTCCTGCCAAATTTCATCTGCAACTGACAGGCTGACACCAAGCAGTTTTGCTTGAATTTATCTGCCAATCATCTGAATGGCATACAATGAGTGAAGGCTTAAAGCCTTCGCTTTGGATGCTGGCACACGTGAGTCTGCGATCTAGAGTGTTATGCTGATATACTCAAGATGTAGCTCGTCCAATTAAGCTTAATCCAGTGCATCTTGGTTATCACTGTGCAATGCTTAATTACACGAGAACGTTAGGTCTTGCGTTTAATTGGAATTTCAGCAATATCTTCCTATACTACATAATATATTAACATCTATACCATCGTAGAGAATCTTTATAGAACTGGTATGCTATTGTTATACTGTTGTACTGTTCTACTGAATTTTAGTTTTTGAGAAATTTTTGATTTTTTTAAAAAATTAGACTGTCCTATAATGATTTTAGACTTTTTTATGCTATATTGCAGTTCGGTGGACAATCAAGAAATAACAATTTCAAGATTTTTATCGAAATTCAGACTCTACATGAGAAATATTATATGCAAAATTTCTTTAAAAATCAAAATATTGCAAAAATTCACTCAACATTTTTTTTAGAGGATTGATTTTTCTATTTTTCACTGAGTTACTAGGTTATTATTGAAGTATTAATAAAAATTAACATATACTTCCTTTTGGTATAATAGTAACGCGACAATATATTTATCCTCTATTATCATCATATCAAGGACACGTTTATAAATATTTTTTTACGATCGGCCTAGAGACAATGAGAAGAACCTTGATGACAACTTTTGGCAGACTCTTTATTGTCTGCAAGAAAAATACAGTCGATGAAAGCCCGAAAACGATTCGACTATTTCTATCAGATCTATCTGATTATTTGTAGTATAACAGTTGACGAAGAAGAATTTTTTGCAAGGATGACTTTAACAGTCCAAAAAATACTGAAATGAATACTCTCAAAAAGCATAAGCTAAACCCTTAACTTTTTATATTAAAAATTGTAATTTTTACTTTCAACTCTCAAAGGATCATATCATCACTGTATGGAGATGTCAAAGTTTTCCTTGAATTTAACAGTCAGTCAGTCATCACGTCGACGTAAAGCTCGAACTGATGAACTTAGCGAGTAGTAAACATAACCCAGATTCGTGTCGCTGACAGGAGACAGGCAAAGGGGAAAAGACACGTGAAGGTTCCACACGAATAAGTCAGAGCGCTTGCTGCGTCGTGGTGGTAGGAGTTTTATTCAAAGGTCACCCTGCTGAGACAGACACACGAATATAAGAAGAGGAAAGAATAATGGCATAACGAAGCGCGAGCGAAAGAGGAGAGACTATAGGGGTGACTCGCTAGGACGAGGTTTATTAATAGACGTAGCCCCACAACTCTCCTCGCTTACCGCCGCCACCCACGAAAATCTTTGTACTATAAATAGAAAGTTGACCCGCGCACATTGCACGGCTCTATAGCGTGCACTGCAGTCAGTGGTGCAACTTGACGCTTATGGCCGTTTGCTCACTACGGGGGTGGAAAACTATAGTCTTGACAAGTCGATCGACAACCTGTTCTTCATGCGATAAATTTTAATGAATGCAAGTGGTTTATATACGTTCCATGGATATTGAGTAAGAATCTATTGATCGAATAAGACCGTTTTATTTGATGCATTTGATGGACCTACTGAAATCTTTTAAATCATTTTGTTTTCTTCATTTTTCTAATCGGAAAATATGTTTCTAAACCTTAATCAAATTGTTTGGTTTTTAGGACATATTTATTGTGGAATTTTTTGATTGAAAAAATTTTGGGTTTTTTGTTTTGAATTTACGTTGGAAATATTTGGTGAGATTAATTGTTGGCTGATTGTACGAGTAATTGTGCTGGCATAAAGTCAGTCACGCGAATGATCTGAATGTTTTCCGAGATTCTTGACTACCCACGCAATTATTACACTCGTCATCGTGCACGTTGTACTTTCTCAAGTTGGTTTTCAGAGGTTATTTAGTGAGTCAGAAAGTGGCGCCACTGTATTGGCACTTTTTTCGCTATCTTTTTTCACTGCTGGAGTCATTGAGACTTTGCTTGACAGAGACTTTGAGTATAGTTTAAAGAGAAGTGTGGAAATATATTGTTGTTTTTTTGGTTGATTTTGAATTTAAAATTTGACAAAAATAAAATTTTAGACAAATTCATAACGTGGAGGTTGATATGCGTGCATGAATTTTTTTTCAATTTGTTGTTTTAAAATTGTTTTTCTGTTTTTTTTTTTTTTT